>CABHPP010142150.1:60696-89505 GCA_902168425.1 Peromyscus attwateri | reverse complement strand
CCCTGGTACTTCTCACCCAGGCAGAGGCAGCCACCCTCTTGGGTTTTTCCCTCCCAATAAATACCTTGTGTAGGGTGTGTTGTATGGTGTGACTTTGTGGTATTTCTTGTCTCCTGATTGCCAGGATAACTTCCAGAGTAGAGTTGTAACACTTGCATTGGGAAACCTTTCCCTACCAGAGCAGAACTGTGACATTTCCACAGAGGAAACCTTGCCTGATAGGGCAGAGTTATGACACTTCTGTTGCGGAAGCCATTCCCATCAAAGCTGTAATATTTATACTAAGTCCCAAGTAGAGGCCTGAGGAAGAGGGAATGCTTGGAACCTATAAAGCCTTTAAAGAACAGGTCAGCTGTCCTCAAACCGGTGCTGTGGATATCACTCTGTATGCTGTAAATGTGTTGCTCTGATTACTGATAAATAAAATGCTGATTGGCCAGTAGCCAGGCAGGACATATAGGCGGGATAAGCAGAGAGGAGAATTCTGGGAAGACAAAGGCTGAGTCAGTAGATGCCATCCTGCCATCCAGGGAGCAGCATGTAATGACACACAGGTAAAGCCACAGAACATGTGGCAAAATATAGATTCCAGAAATGGACTGAGTTTAAATGTAAGAGCTAGTCAGTGGCAGGCCTGAGGTAATGGCCAAGCAGTTTTAATTAATATAAGCTTCTGTGTGTTTACTTGGGGGATGTGAGTAGGAGAGATTTGTCCCGACTGCCAGCAAGCTGAGACATAATCCTAAATGTACACTATCAAACTGATAGAAAATATCATTAGCATAGTCAGACTGGCAATGTCAAAAAGTAACATGTTCTTTTTTGTGGACTAACAATAATTCTAAGAGAGTGTACTTATTAAGACACATAGATTTTTCTCCAGAAATTTTCTCAATTGAAATTGTTCAGTTAAGGATTAAAAGTCTGGGCTCAGAGAAGCTAGATCTATAGAAACTGTTCTCTGTAGCATGGCAAAACATACTATACCCAATGTACATTATATTGGCAAACTGTCATGTGCAATTTGAGGTCACTGTGAAACTGGTTCTGGAAGTAGGGTTGCCATTTAATACACAAGCTTATTTGTCTCAAATTGTCCACCAAGGCCCTTTCTCTAGGGATGGGCTTGCTTCCTCACTCTGATGGGAAAGAAAGAACAAGACAGCCCAAGAGTAAAAACAATGTGCACATGAATATAACTAGAAGGAAAACTATTTCCATCAGAGATGAGTATTGCTTATTCCATGATATAAAAATACCTGTATAGGAACAGAAAGTCAGAAGTTCAGTCACGGGGAAGCTTATCCACAGATAGAAAAGCTCAATCAGAAAATCTAGCGGAAAGCCTCAAGTTTGACAGTTTCTGTTGGATATTTGTAAGCCCTCAATTTTATAATGTTGCCTTTCTGCTATTATTTGCTCTTTTACTTGCAAATCTCACCTGAGGGAGAACTCTGCTTATCCAGGACTCTCTCTACAGGGAACTCCAGCTGACTGTCTCAATGAGACTTCCCTAATTGACTTCTGCTAGATGTTTTGAGTACTCAATTTGATCATATTTTGCTCTCTCTCCTTTTTACTTTTGTTTGTTATATACTTAATAAATGTACTTATTCAAAACCAAAATAGGGCTATCATAGATTATTCTCCTGGTCATACAAAACAACATAGAAAACAGAAAGAAACTATGGTGGTTTGAATGAAAATGGCCCCCATAGGCCCATATCAAGTGGCACTATTAATAACTGTGGCCTTGTTGGAGTAGGTGTGACTTTCTTGAAAGAAGTGTGTGACTGGGGCCTGGGCTTTGAGGTCTTGGATGTTCAAGCCAGGTCCAGTGTCTTCCTCACTTCCTGCTGCCTGCCAAACTCTCAGCTACCTCTCCAGCACCATGTCTGCCTGCATGCTTCCATGATTCCTGCCATGACAACAGTTGACCAAATCTCTGAACTGTGAACTAGCCCCAACTGAATGTTTCCTTATAAGAGTTTCCATGATTGCCCACAGAATCAACTAGGCAAGCCTCATAGGGGCTCACACAGACTGAAACAACAAATAGGGACACTGTATGAGTCTGAGATAGGTCTTCTGTATATATGTTAAGGTTATTAGCTTGGTGTTCTTGTTGGACTCCCAATAATGGGAGTGGGGAAGTGTCTTTGACTCTTTCACCTGCTCTTGAGACTCTTTTCCTCATACTGGTTTGCTTTGTCCAGCCTTGTTATGATGGCTTGTGCCTAGTCTTATTCTATCTTTTTTTTGAAAGGAAACAAAGGAAGAATAGATCTGGGGGAGAAGGGAGGTGGTGGGAGAGACTGGGAGGAGTACACAGAGTGGCAACTGTGGTCAGGATGTAATGCATGAGAGGGAAAAAAGTGCCAAATTAAAATAATATAAAATAGGCTGGGTGGTGGTGGTGCACTTTAATCCCAGCACTTGGGAGGCAAAGGCAGGCAGATTTCTGTGAGGTCAAGGCCAGCCTGGTTTACAGATCAAATTCCAGGACAGTCAGGGCTATACAGAGAATACCTGTCTCAAAAAACCAAAATAAATAAAATAACCACATATGTAAAGAAAAAAGAATTGCTGTGGTCATAGTGTCTCTTCATAGCAATAGATACCCTAAGACAGAGAACAAAGACAAATATTTTTGCAGCGAATTCCCAGCTGCCATTGCTGCAAAGCTCAAGAGAGGACAGTGTGCTTACTCTCCTCAACCTCTTCTGGGGAAGATGCTAAGAAGCTCCTCGGTTCTAGCTCTGGTCCCTTGCTCATGTGCAGTGTAAGGGTGGTCAGGATGAGCATCCATCACCTTCCATGAAAAGAACTGTGGGAACCATCCTTCCCTTGGTAGTTGTATACCCTGAGCTCTATCTCTGGTGAGAGAAGCAGAGAAGTAGCACCAAGAAGCAGCATCCAGATCCCAGGGAATACTGTTTGATGTGGAAGGTACTTTTACATGTTTATGTATAAGTCCACTTGAGTTTTCACTATATGCCAACAGTTCTCCCTCAATAAATGGAAAAAAATCTTTTTTTTTTTACTTCATTTAAAGTACCTGAAAACCTGTGCTTGATCCCTAGCATGTCAAAAGAGGGAAGGACTACATTTTTTAAAGTATTTAGGGAGTCTATTGTAATACATTATGGCAAAACATAGCCACCCAAAAACGAGAAGGAAATAAGATGACAATATACAGATGCTGTTCCAAACTGAGAAAGTTCAGAAAGCAAAAAGCAGGCAATTTAAATTTTCTTGGGAGGAATTAATGAAAATGATTGAATACTGTATCTTGTTATATAATGACATTTGAGTTTTTGTTGTTGTTTGTTTATGTCTTGTTTTGTGGTGGTGGTGGTTGTTTTTGTTTAGAGACAAGGTCTGACTATGTAGCTCTGGATGTCCTAGAACTTACTATGTAGACCAGGCTGGTCATGAACTCACAAAGATCTGTCTTCCTATGCCCCCCAAGTGCTGGGATTAAAGGTGTGGACTACTATACCAGGCTACATAGTAAAATTTGTAACATTGAACTTCATTAGGACAAAATGCAATGCATTTATTATAAAAATTAAGTGAAAAATCCATTTTTATAACAAGTCCAACTTGTGATAATGACTGACTATTAAGGATGTATACAATGTATTATGTTAAAAATCTTTTTCATGTTTATATGAAAATATTAGGTGCCAAAACTAAATAAACCAACATTTTCAGACAACATTATTTTCATATTTCAAATATTTAGAAATAATTTCTTACTTAATTCTGAATTTGTGATAGGAAACAAATTAATGAACAATATAACCATAATTTATATCTTATTTCTTTTTTAGGACTAAAATTTTTATTCATTTTTTTATGTAGGGTAGGACCACCATGAATAAATCTTACCTGCACTGTTCTGTGTGGACTTTTTACATATTATGTTTTTCTGTTTCTTGTGTGTTGACCCCCTGTGACACACACAAAAAAGTGATATTTATTTTAATATTCATATGGAAAACATTTACCAAGTACTCTAAACTCTTTATTTTTTTAGTTCATAATGTACTTTACATTGGAAATATATGAAATATATATTGTCCTTACTTTTTCTTATGTAAAAAATGGGAAGAATTTAGCCATTTGTTAAAATAACAAAACCACACATGCATACACACACACACACACACACACACACACACACACATACACACAAAGGAGGGCAGGGGTTCTTCCATATATTTTGTTCTGATACTTCCAGTAACTTTATAATTATTTGCTCCTGTTTCATTCATCTGGCCATGTCCCTAGGGCCCCACAGCCCTATCTGTCATGACACTTTGGAAGCATTTCATTGAGTGTGATACTGAGTGTGATGCTCTCTACAAAGAAAGTGGTTCTGTAGATCATGAACTTGGTTCCTATTTCTAAACATTCCTCTCCGGGCACTCTCAGAAGCCATGATGGTTTTGGTACCTTCAAGCTGTTTCTTAATAGTTCATAACTGAATGCTGAAACCACTACATGGCTGTTTCTACTCTCAACAAGCATTTCTGTGTAATGCTGAATCCTTATAATTCACAACCTGTAACAAAACTCACATGAGAACAACAAAGTCTTTCAGCTCTGTTTCTTCCTGACTACAGCTAACGAGCTCAAGATTTCAGCGGTTGCCCTGGTGAACTCTCACATAAGGGTTTTGTTTCCCTAAATACCACATTGGGCTTCACCATTGTTGTGGAACTGATTGAGAATGTGACCATGCTCTACAGAACTGTGTCCAAAGGCCACTGATGAAGGGACCTCTAGAAAAGCCAAAAAAATACTTGAAATTTGAATCTTTTTTAAAAAAGTCTTCGTGGAAATTAAAACTCCCAAAATATACTAGTTCTAAACCTTAAAAAAATTAATGTATGTGTACAAGTGACCTGTCTATTAAAGAGCTGAGGCCTATCTGTTGGAAGTAGGTTACTGTGTATGCACCTGTAAAGGGTGTGTGCTGTCTTTTAACTGTCCTCTGTCTTTTTCTGCTTTCTTGCTTCCATGAGCAGAAGACTCTCCTCTACCACTTACAAGACAAGCAGTCCAAACTGTCTTGGACTGAAACCTTCAAAACCATGTGCCAAAATAAACCTGTCCTCCTTTCACCTGTTTCAGGAGTTTGAATGGATAGATGCACAGCTGAATAGCACAGCATCAAAACAATTCAAAGAGGACAGAAAAAAAAAAAGAATAGCACTTGGTAACATCATGTAATAATCATTATGATTACCTGATGTATTTGATTATTCAAATAGCAATTTAAGGGTTTAGAGAGATGGCCCCATGATTGAGAGCACCAGTTGTTCTAGCAGAGGACCCAGATTTAATTCCCAGGAACCATATGGCAGCTCACAATTGCCTGAAACTCCAGTTCCAGAGGATCCAATGCCTTCTTCTGGCCTGCAAGGGCACTGCATGTATGTAATATACATACATGCACTCAGGTGCACATATGTACACATCAAATAAAAATAAATTAATAAATATGAATTTAAAAGTAATCAAAAGCATTGAGTGATCCAAGAGACAACCTTGTTTTCAAACTCTATGTTGACTGTAACATTTTAAAGGAAAATATATATGCAACAGAATGAAAATACTTAGAAAATGCTTTGAATTCCATTATCAAGCAAAAATTAAACTAGAATCTATATGTTTAAAAATAAATAATATTTATGTCTACAGTGGTACATGCTTTTAATCCCAGAACTTGGGAGGCAGAGGTAGGAGGATCTATGTGAATCTGAAGCCAGCCTAGTATACAAAGTAAGCTCCAGGACAACCAGAGTTACATAGTAAGACCCTGTATTTATTAAAACAACAACAACAAAAAAAGAGTCATTAAGTGTGGTGATTTGAATATGTATGGCCCTCATACACTCCTGTGTTTGAATGTTTGGCACACAAGGAGTGGCACTATTAGGAGGTGTGGCCTTGTTGGAGTAGGTGTGGCCTTGTTGGAGGGACTGTATCACTATGGCAGTGGGCTTTGAGGTCTCATATGCTCAAGCTATACCCAGTGTGGCACACGGTCTCCTGTTGCCCATGGATCAAGATGCAGAATTCTCAGCTTATTCTCCAGCACCATGTCTGCCTACATGCCACCATGTCCCACCATGATGATGATGGACTAAACCTCTGAAACTGTAAGCCAGCCCCAATTAATTATTGTCCTTTATAAGAGTTGCTGTAGTCATGAAAGCAGGAGAAATGGCCCCACCTCCTGCTCATCACTGCCAGGGGAAAACTAGCCAAGGCAATGCAGGAGAGCTCAACTTGGTGGTGAAGACAAGGGAGAGTTTGTGAGCTGACCAATGCTGAAACTATCCAGGCCCAGAACCAGGGTTATGATTTTACACACCTCAAAATCCACCCCATCTGTGATCTGCTGGAGCATGTAAAGGGACTGCTCACCCAAACTTGCAGAATCTCCACAGCACAGGGCAACAACAAGATAATCAAGAGGAGTTCCAGTGAGGGCCCAACATCTATAGTGTAGCAGAAACCAGAGGCCTTGAACCAGACCAATCACCACTTGTAAGTAAAGATATATGGATAAAAGGTTTTACTGCATGACTCACTGTGTCACACTACAACTTCCATGATGAGATTGATTTTTCTCTTTTCTTCTTTTTCCCTTAAATTTTATTTTATTTTGGGGGGGATGTTGCAAGGGCAGAGGGCAGACACAAAGGGATGAGAAAATGAATAGAATGGAGATGCATGATGGGAAAGACACATAGAATAAACAAAAAAGAAAGTTAAAAAAAACTTGCCATGGCCATGAGATAAAACCCTGACTAAGATATTATGTAACAAGATACAGTATTCAAGCATTTTCATTAATATAAAACTACCTTAGCAAGCTGGGCAGTAGTGGTGCATGCCTTTAATCCCAGCACTTGGGAGGCAGAGGCAGGCAGATCTCTGAGTTCAAGGCCAGTCTGTTCTTCAGAGCTAGCTCCAAGATAGCCAGTGCTACACAAAGAAACCCTATATCAAAAAAACAACCAACAAACAACAACAAAAGGAAAAAAACTGCTTTATCTAATAGAAGATCACATGATTGAGAAAATCAGATTATAAATCATTAAAAAAAATAGTAAATATCAAAAGGAATGTGGAAGCCATGCCAGGCAGAACAGATAGGCTGTGCACCTGTCTGTTTTCCCATGTCCTCATTTCAGTTCCCAAAGACCAAATTCATTGCTAGCCCTCCTTCCCCACCACCCACCCTGCCTATGTGCCCCCACCCTGACCTTGGGTATCGGATACCTTCTGCTCAGGTGCAAGCCACACCCATGTGTAGGTCATGTCAGAAAGAAAAAGAGACCACACCAGCCAGAAGAACATATAGGTGAACTCAGGCAGAGACTCAGTGCTAGACCAAAGACCACACCTGTCACCAGAACTCAAGATAGGAGGCTACCCACCCACTGACCTCCTCCACTCTCTCAGTGCCCCACAACACTATCCCCAAACCCACTACACTCCTCATCAATGTGTCCCACACCTCAACTCAGTCAGACCCCCTGCTGGAACAAAGGCCACACTAGCCACCAGAAGTCCAGCCCCCAACTTGAACAGAGACTCCCTGCTGGACCAGAGGTCCAGCCCACAAAGACCACAAGACCAAAGAGGAAATAAAAACCAAGGAACAAAACACCAATCTAACAAAGACAAACTTGGAAACTGGCATCTAGACCTATAATCATCCCAAGCCCAAATGCCTAGATGCCAGTGTAAGAACATAATAAAAAATAGCCAGGGCAATACAGCACCACCAGAACCCAGCAAGCCCTGAATATTCCAACACAGCTGAAGCACACACAAAAAAAAAAAACCTTAAAACTTTTATGAAGATAGAAGAGTTGCTTAAAGAGGAAATGAATAAATTCCTTTAAAAAATCCAGGAAAACACAAACAATTTGAGGAAATGAATAAATACCTCATGGAAAGCCAGGAAAATACAAACAAATAATTAGAGAAAATGAATAAATCCCTTCAAGAAGTCCATGCAAAATCAAACAAACAATTGAAGGAAATGAATTAAACTGTTTAAGCCCCCAAAAAGAAAATAAAGAAAATACAAACTGGGGCTGGAGAGATGACTCAGCAGGTAACAGCACCAGCTGCTCTTAACCTGAGTTCAATTGCCAGCAACTTCGTGGTGGCTCACAATCATCTCTAATGGAATCTGATGCCCTCTTCTGGCATAAAGTCATACATGCAGATAGAGCACTCCTATACATAAAATAATTAAATAAATCTTTTTTAAAAACACAAACTGAGAGAATTCTGGAAATGGAAAACTTACGTAAGTGAACAAGAACTACAGACACAAGTATCACCACAAAATACAAGAGATGGAAGAGAGAATCTCAGGTATTAGAGATACCATAGAAGAAATAGATACATTGGTCAAAGAATATGGTAAATCTAAAATATTCCAGACACAAAACATCCAGGAAATCTGGAACATTAGGAAAAGACTAAATCTGAGAATCATAGGAATAGAAGAAAAAGAAGAACCCCAGCTGAGAGGCCCAGAAAATATTTTTTTTAAATCATAGAAGAAATTTTTCCTAACCTAAAAAAGGACATGCCTATAATGGTACAAGAAGCTTACAGGACATCAAATATATTGGACCAAAAAGGAAAGTCTTCTTACTACATAATAATCAAAACACTAAACATGCATAACAAAGGAAGAATATTAAAAGCTGCAAGGGAAAAGGGCCAAATAATATATAAAAGCAAACCTATTAGAATTACGTCCAACTTCTCAATACAGACTCTAAAAGCCAGAAAAAAAAAACTGGACAGATGTCCTGCAGATGCCAGATGCCAGCCCAAACACAGATGCCAGCCCAAACTACTAGACCCAGCAAAACTTTCAATCATCATAGATGATGAAAACAAGATATTCCATGACAAAGTCAAATTTAAACAATATCTATCCACAAATACAGCCCTACAGAAGAACTAGAAGGAAAACCCCAACTGAAGGAGGTAAACTAGACCCATTAAAACATAGGAAATAAATAATCTCACACCAGAAAAACCAAAAGACACACACACACACACACACACACACACACACACACACTAACAACAACAACAATAAAATAACAGAAATTAACAATCATTGGTTATAGAGGTATTCTATTTGTACTGAAATGTGATTTTTTTTTTTTTTGGTTTTTTCGAGACAGGGTTTCTCTGTGTAGCTTTGCGCCTTTCCTGGAACTCGCTTGGGAGACCAGGCTGGCCTCGAACTCACAGAGATCTGCCTGCCTCTGCCTCCCGAGTGCTGGGATTAAAGGCGTGCGCCACCACCGCCCGGTGTCTGAAATGTGATTTTATTTGTATGTTAATAAATAAAGTTGCCTAGGGGTCAGAGCTATTAGCAAGCCATAGAGAAAGCCAGGGCGGTGGTGGTGCATGCCTTTAATCCCAGCACTTGGTAAGCAGAACTAGGTAGATCTCTGTGTGTTCAAGGATACAGCCGGCATTGGAGACACACGCTCCAATGTGTGTCCAGAGGTCTGTACAGACAGGCAGTGACGAGGCAGTCACGTAGTTGGGTTTACAACCAATGAGAAGGCAGAACAGAACTCTATTTAAAGACGAACGCACAGGAAGTAGTTCCTTTTCGGAGAGGTCTCTTAGCAGGACAGGCTAGCTGGCGGCAAGCGGGTAAGGCTCTTAGCTCTGACTTCTTGGGCTTTTATCTTTACATTGGCTCTGTGTCTCTTATTTAATAAGACGGTTGGTTATATCTACAATTGGTCATTAATATCTGTCAATATCAATGGACTCATCTCCCCAATAAAAATATACAGACTAACAGAATGAATGCAAACACAGGATCTTCTGTTCCATACAAGAAACACACATCAACATCAAAGATAGATGTAAAGGGTTGAAAAAATATTTTACAAGCAAATAGACCCAAGACACAAGCTGTGGCACTATTCTAATATCTAAAAAAGTATACTTCAAACCAAAATTAATCAAAAAAGATGGGAAAGGACACTTCATACTCATCAAAGTAAAAATACCAAGATGATGTTTCAATTCTTTTATTTTGTTTGTTTGTTTTGTTTTGTTTTGTTTTTTGAGACAGGGTTTCTCTGTATAGCTTTGTGTCTTTCCTGGATCTCACTCTGTAGACCAGGCTGGCCTTGAACTCACAAAGATCCACCCGCCTCTGCCTCCCGAGTGCTGGGATTAAAGGTGTGTGCCACCACCGCCTGGCTGATGTTTCAACTCTTAACATCTATGTCCCACATGCAAGGGAATCCACATTTCTATAAGAAACATTACTAAAGCTTAAATTACACATCAAACCTCAACATTAATAGTGGGAGACTTTAATACCCAACTCTTACCAATGGACAGGTCATGCAGGTAAAAACTAAACAGAGAAATACTGAAGCTAACAGACATTATAAGTCAAATGGACTTAACACATATCTACAGAACATTTTACCCAAACACAAAAGAATTTACATTCTTCTCAGCACCTAACAGAACTTTCTCCAAAACTGACCATAAACGCAGACAAAGCAAGTCTCAACAGATAAAAGAAAATTGAAATAACCCCCTGTATTTTATCAGACCACCATGGATTAAAGCTAGAGTTCACAACAACAGAAAGCCTACAAACACATGGAAACTGAACAACTCTCTACTGAATTACTACTGAGTCAAGACAGAAATAAGAAAGGAATTAAAGACCTCCTAGAATTTGAGCCAGGCAATGGTGATTCACACCTTCAATCCCATCAATAGGGAGGCAGAGGCAGGTAGATCTCTGCGAGTCCAAGGCTAGCCTGGTCTACAAAGCAAGGTCCAGGACAGCCAGAACTGTTACATAGAGAAACCCTGTCTTCAAAAAAATAAATAAAGACTTCCTAGAATTCAATGAAAATGAATGCACAAAGTACCCAAAGCTATGAGACACAATGAAAACAGTACTAGGAGGAAAGTCCATAGCACTAAGTGCCTTCTTAAAGAAATTAGAGAGATCTCATACTAGTTACGTAAGAGCACACTGGAAAGCTCTAGAATGAAAAGAAGCAAACACACCCAAGAGAACAAGACAACATGAAATAATCAAACTGAAGGCTGAAATCAGTGAAATTGAAAGAAGGACAACAATATAAAGAATAAATGTACAAAATGTTGGATATTTGAGAAAATGAACAAAATAGACAAACTTTTATCCAAATAGGCAGAGAGTGAATATCCAAATTAACAGAATCAGAAATGAAAAGTGGGACATAACAATAGACACAAAGGAAATCCAAAGAATCATTAGGTCATACTTTAAAACCTGTACTATACAAAATTGGAAAATCTAAAAGAAACGGAGAATATTCTCAGTATATACCACTTACAAAAGTTAAACCAAGATCAGATAAACAATTTACATAGACCTATAACCCCTAAGGAAATAGAAGCAGTCATTTAAAGTCTCCCAAAAAGAAAAACAAAAAAACAGAGTCAGATGGTTTTAGCACAGAATTCTACCACTTTCAAAGAAGAGCTAATACCAATACTCCTCAAATTATTCCATGAAATATAAACAGAAGGAACACTGCCAAATTCATTTCATGAGACCTCAGTTACCCTTATACCTAAACCACACACAGATTCTACAAATACCCAATAAAATACTCTCAAACTGAATCCAAGAACATATCAAAAAGATCATCCATGAAAATCAAGTAGGCTTCTTCCCAGAGATGCAGAAATAGTTCAACAGGGAAACCAACCCACAGCTCTCATCAGGCCCAGAGGTGAGTGACTCTGTTCATACCCAGGAAGGCCTGCCCCTAGTACCCATTCCTGGACCCCAGCTTTTCCCGGGGAACAGCCACTGAACTTGGTCCCAGTTACTGGCCAGCTGGCAGAGCACCTGTGGGAAGGTTCCCCTTCTCCAAGACCCCCCAGCAGACTGTGTAGTCTACATGCCCTGCCCACACACCCATCTGCCCTTGAGACCCCTGCCACTTCCTGAGGCTTGGAAACCAACCCCAGCTCTCATCCGGCCCAGAGAGAGAGCTGTCATTGGACTTAGAGAGAGAGCTCTCATTGAACAAAGAGCTGTCATTGGACCAAGAGTAACCTCAGGAGACAGGGAATCTGCCAGCCCTCATTAGACCAAGAGTTGCTTTCTGAGAAGTAGAATCTGCCACCTCTCATTGGACCAGAGAGGCTTCCTGAAACACAAAATCTGTCAGCTCTGCCTGGACCAAGAGCCCTGATAAGACCAAGAACGAATCCACGAGGAGATGGGCAGATGTCAAGGCAGAAGCACATACAATAATATAAAGAGCAATACAGCATCACCAGAACCAAGCCCTCCTCCAACCTGAAGATCACAAGGTAGAAGAAGCAGAGGAAAGCAACCTTAAGAATAGCATCATGAGGATGCTAGAGGCCTTTCAAGAGAAAATGAAAAATGAAATTGAGGAAAAGGTGAACAAAAAAGTGGAGGAAATCAATAAAGAAATTGAGAAAAAAAGACAAAAATGGGAAGAAATCTATAAAGAAATAGAGGAAAAGACAATTAAAAAATTAGAAGAAAGCAATAAATCCGTTAAAGAAAACCATGAAAAAGCAGTGAAACAGATGAGGGAAATACTTCAAGACATGAAAAGGGAAATAAAAACAATGAAGAAGACACAAATTGAGGGAATGCTGGAAATAGAAAATCTGAGTAAATGAACAGGAAACACAGATGAAAGAGCATAACCAACAGAATGAATACAAGAGATGGAAGAAAGGATCTCTGGTGTAGAGGATACAATAGAGGAAATGGATTCATCAGTCACAGAAAATACCAAAGCCAAAAAAGTCATAACACAAAATGTCCAAGAAATCTGGGACACCAAGAAAAAACCAAACCTAAGAATAATAGGGATAGAGGAAGGAGAAGAATACCAACTCAAAGGCACAGAAAATGTATTCAACAAGTCATAGAAGAAAACTTTCCCAACTTAAAGAAGGAAATGCCTATGAAGATACAAGAAGCCTATAGAACATCAAACAGAATAGACCCCCAAAAATAGTCTCCTCGCCACATAATAATTAAAAAACTAAAACTACAAAATAAAGAAAGAATATTAAGAGCAGCCAAGTGATTTATAAAGGCAAACCCATCAGAATAACACTCAATTTCTCAATGGAGACTTTGAAAGCCAGAAGGACCTGGACAGATGTAATAGAGACACTAAGAGACCATGGATGCCAACTGGGACTAAAATACCCAGCAAAACTTTCAATCATCATAGATGAGGTAAACAAGACATTCCAAGACAAAACCAGATTTAAATAATACTTATCCACAAATCCTGTGCTACAGAAAGCACTAGAAGGAAAATTCCAACCTAAGGAAGTCAGATACATCCTCGAAAACACAGGCAAACAGATAATCCCATAACAGTAAACCCCAAAGAAGAGAAGTACACACACACTACCAGCAAAAGATAACAGGAATGAACAATCACTGGTCATTAATATCCCTTAATATCAATGGATTTATATTCACCTACATAAAGACACAGGCTAACAGAATGGATACGAAAGCAAGACCCATCTTTCTGTTGCATATAAGAAATACACCTCAAATTGGAAGATAGACACTACCTCAAAATAAAAGGCTGGGAAAAGTCTTTCCAATCAAATGGTCTTAAGAAGCAAGCAGGTGTAGACATCCTACTATCCAGTAAAATAAACTTCAAACTAAAATCAGTCAAAAGAGATCAAGAAGGACATTACATACTCATCACAGGAAAGATCCACCAAGATGAAGTTTCAATTCTGAACATTTGTGCCCCAAACACAAGGGCACTCACATATGTAAAAGAAACATTGCTAAAGCTTAAATCACATATAAAACCACACACATTAATAGTGGGAGACTTCACCACCCCACTCTTACCACTGGACAGATCTGCCAAATCAAAACTTAACAGAGAAATAAGGGACTTAACTGATGTTATGACTCAAATGGACTTAATCGACATCTACAGAACAAACCATCCTAACAAAAAAGAATCCACCTTCTTCTCAGCACCCTATGGAATGTTCTCTAAAATCTACCACATACTTGGCAACAAAGCAAATCACAACAGATACAAAAAATTGGATTAACCTCCTGTGTTCTATCAGACCACCATGGTTAAAAGTTAGACTTCAACAACAACAAAAATTACAGAAAGCCTACAATCTCATGGAAACTGAACAATGCTCAACTGAATCACCAATGGGTCAAGGAAGAAATAAAGAAAGAAATTAAAGACTTCCTAGAGATCAATGAAAATGAATACACTACATACCCAAACTTATGGGATGCTATGAAAGCAGTGCTAAGAGGAAAATTCAGAGCACTAAATGCCCACATAAAGAAGTTGGAGAAATCTCACACTAGTGACTTAACAGCACACCTGAAAGCTCTATAACAAGAAGAAGCAAATTCACCCAGGAGAATAGACACCAGGAAATAATCAAATTGAGAGCTGAAATCAATAAAATAGAAACAAAGAGAACAATACAAAGAATCAATGAAACAAAGAGTTGGTTTGTAGATGTAACCGACCGCCTTATTAAATAAGAAACACAGAGCCAATGTAAAGGTGAAAGCCCAAGAGGTCAGAGCAGAAGCTTACCCGCTTTCCGCCAGCTAGCTTCTTCCGCCAAGAGAGCTCTCCGAAAGGGAGTTTCTTCCTGTGCGGTCGATTTATAAAGAGTCCTGTTTCTTCCTTCTCATTGGTTATAAACTAACTACGTGGCTGTCTCGTCACAGTCTCTCTGCCCAGACCTCCCAAGTTTTCTATGGTTGGTATTGAGATCAAGGGCGTGTGTCTCCAATGCTAGCTGTATCCTTGAACACACAGAGATCCACCTAGCTCTGCTTACCAAGTGCTGGGATTAAAGGCGTGCACCACCACCGCCCTGGCTTTCGCTATGGCTTGCTAATAGCTCTGACCCCTAAGCAACTTTATTTATTAATATACAAATAAAATCACATTTCAGTACAAATAGAATACCACTATATTGGTTCTTTAAGAAAATCAACAAGATAGACAAGCCCTTAGCCAAACTAACCAAAAAGCAGACAGAGAGCATCCAAATTAGCAAAATCAGAAATGAAAAGGGAGACATAACAACAAACATTGAGGAAATCCAGAGAATCATCAGGTCATACTTCAAAAAACTACTCCAGAAAACTGGAAATCTAAAAGAAATGTATAATTTTCGGGATAGGTATCACATACCTAAGTTAAATCAAGACCAGATAAACTATTTAAATAGACCAATAAACCCTAAGGAAATAGAAACAATCATTAAAAGTCTCCCAACCAAAAAAGCCCAGGACCAGATGGTTTCAGCACAGAATTCTACCAGATCTTCAAAGAAGAGTTAATACCAATACTCTTTAAATTGTTCCACACAATAGAAACAGAAGGTAAGTTACCAAACTCCTTCTATGAGGCTACAATTACCCTGATCCCCAAGCCAGACAAAGATGCAACAAAGAAAGAGAACTACAGACCAATCTCCCTCATGAACATTGATGCAAAAATACTCAATAAAATACTGGCAAACAGACTCCAAGAACACATCAAAACAATTATCCACCATGATCAAGTAGGCTTCATCCCAGGGATGCAAGGGTGGTTCAACATACGAAAGTCCATCAATGTAATACACCATATAAACAAATTGAAAGAAAAATAACCACATGATCATCTCATTAGATGCAGAAAAGGCATTTGACAAAATCCAACACCCCTTCATGATAAAGGTCTTGGAGCGATCAGAAATACAGGGAACATACCTAAACATAATAAAGGCAATTTACAGCAAGCCAACAGCCAACATCAAAGTAAATGGAGAGAAACTCAAAGCGATTCCACAGGAACAAGACAAGGCTGCCTGCTCTCCCTATACTTATTCAATATAGTACTTGAAGTTCCAGCCAGAGCAATAAGACAACATAAGGAGATCAAGGGGATACAAATTGGAAAGGAAGAAGTCAAGCTTTCACTATTTGCAGATGACATGATAGTATACATAAGTGACCCCAAAAATTCAACCAAGGAACTCGTATGAGCTTATAAACACCTTCAGCAATGTAGAAGGATATAAGATTAACTCAAAAAAATCAGTAGCCCTCCTATATACAAATGACAAACAGGCTGAGAAGGAAATCAGAGAAACATCACCCTTTACAATAGCCACAAATGATATAAAATACCTTGGGGTAACTCTAACTAAGCAAGTGAAGGACTTGTATGACAAGAACTTTAAGTCCCTGAAGAAAGAAATTGAAGAAAATGTCAGAAAATGGAAAGATCTCCCATGCTCATGGACAGGCAGGATTAGTATAATAAAAATGGCAATCTTACCTAAGCAATCTACAGATTCAATGCAATCCCCATCAAAATACCAACACAATTCTTCACAGACCTGGAAAGAACAATATTCAACTTCATATGGAAAACAAAAAACCCAGGATAGCCAAAAGAATCCTGTACAATAAAACAACCTCTGGAGGCATCATGATCCCTTACTTCAAGCTCTACTATAGAGATACAATAATAAAACAGCTTGTTACTGGCATAAAAACTGACATATGGAGCAATAGAATTGAACTGAAGACCCTGACATTAATCCACACACCTATGAACATATGATTTTCAACAAAGAAGCCAAAATTATACAATGGAAAAAAGAAAGCATCTTCAAAAAATGGTGCTGGCATAACTGGATGTCAACATGTAGAAGGCTGCAAATAGATCCATATCTGTCACCATGCACAAAACTTAAGTCCAAGTGGATCAAAGACATCAACATAAATCCAGTTACACTGAACCTGATAGAAGAGAAAGTAGGAAGTAGTCTTGAACGCATTGGCACTAGAGACCACTTCCTAAATATAACACCAGTAGCACAGACACTGAGAGAAACAATCAATAAATGGGACCTCTTGAAACTGAAAGCTTTTGTAGGGCAAAGGACACAGTCAACAAGGACAGCCTACAGAACGGGAAAAGATCTTCACCAACCCCACATCTGTCAGAGGGCTGATATCCAGAACATATAAAGAATTCAAAAAATTAGACATCAAAATACCCAACAGTCCAATTAAAAATGGACTATAGAGCTAAACAGAGAATTCTCAACAGAGGAAGCTCAAATGGCTGAAAGACATTTAAGGAATTGCTCAACATCCTTAATCATCAGGGAAATGCAAATCAAAATGACTCTGAGATACCATCTTACACCCGTCAGAATGGCTAAGATCAAAAACACTGAAGACAGCTTATGTTGGAGAGGATGTGGAGCAAGGGGAACACTGCTACACTGTTGCTGGGAATGCAAACTTGTATAGCCACTTTGGAAATCAATATGGAGCTTTCTTAGAAAATTGGGATCAACCTCCCTCAAGACCCATCTATACCACTCTTGGCCATATATACCCAAGGAATGCTCAACCATACCACAAGGATACATGCTCAACTATGTTCATAGCAGCATTATTTGTAATAGCCAGAACCTGGAAACAACCTAGATGTCCTTCAACTGACGAATGGATAAATAAAATGTGGTACATATACACAATGGAGTACTACTCAGCAGAGAAAAACAATGGCATCATGAGGTTTGCAGGCAAATAGATGGAACTAGAAAATACCATCCTGAGTGAGGTAACCCAGACTCAGAAAGACAAACATGGTATGTACTCACTCATAAGTGGATACTAGATGTAAAGCAAAGGATAACCAGACTGCAACTGACAACTCCAGGGAGGCTACCTAGTAAAGAGGACCCTAAGAAAGACACGGAGATTGCCCAGTGACAGAGAAATGGATGAGATCTACATGAGTAAACTGGGAGTAAGGGGGTGGTAATGGAGGGCAAGGTTTGGGGGAAGGAGAGTTTAGGGGAGCGGGAGGTCCCAGCTGGATCAGGATCAGAGTGGGATAAAAAGGAAAGAGATATCATGATAATTGAAGACCCCATGGGAATAGGAAGAAGCAGAGTACTAGAGAGGTCCCCAGAAATCCACAAAGATACCTCCACTATAGACTACTGGCAATGGTTGAGAGAGTGCCTGCACTGACCTACACTGGTGATTGGATGGCTGAACACTCTAACTGTCATGATAGAACTCTCATCCAGTGACTGATGGAAGCAGATGCAGAGATCCACGATCAAGCCCCAGGTGGAGCTCCAGGAGTCCAATCAGTGAGAGAGAAGAGGGATTATATGAGCAAAACATATCCAGACCATGACTGGAAAAAGCACAGGGACAAATAGCCAAACTAGTGGAAACACATGAACTGTGAACTAATAGCTGAGGAGCCCCCATGATACTGGACCAGGCTCTCTGGATAAGTGAGACAGTTGATGAGCTTGAACTGTTTAGGAGGCCACCAGGCAGTGGGACCAGGACCTGTCCTTAATGCATGAGCTGGCTTTTTGGAACCTAGGGCCTATGCTGAGACACTTTGCTTAGCTTTAGTGTAGGGAGGAGGGGACTGGACCTGCCTTAACTGAATATACCAGGCTGGGCTGACTCCCCAGGGGAGACCTTGACTTGGAGGAGGTGGGAATGGGGGCTGGGTGGGTTGAGGGGGAAGGCTGCGGGTTGGGAGGAGGGAGAACAGGGGAATCCGTGGCTGATATGAAAAATTAAATTAATTATAAAATTAAAATATTTTTTAAAAAAAGAAAAAGAAAGAAAAAAAGACTTGAAATCCCACCAATCCCCACCCTGGAAAATTCTACACTTTATAGCTCTGCCCACCCCCAAGAAATCCTATATGATCCCCGTCTTCTGCTCAGTTCCCTACTGCTTCTCACCCAAGCAGAGGCAGCCACTCTCCTGGGTTCTTCCCTTCCAATAAATCTTTTGCATGAGGTTTGTTATGTGGTGTGACTTTGTGATATTTCTTGGCTCTTGACTACCAGGATACCTTTCCCCTTAGAGTTGTAACACTTACAGATAAGATTAACATATTAAAAATGGTTATCTTACCAAAAGCAGTCTACATATTCAAAGCAATCCCCATCAAAATTCCAACATAATTCTTTACAGACCTTGGAAGAACAATACTAAATTTCATATGTGTAGGGCAAAAACAGTCATGGAAAAACCTCCCTGACACAGACTTTACCCCAAGACCAGGGGCACAGAATAAAAACCACCCTGACCCTGACTTGACCCCCAAGCCCAAGCCCAGGGCCAAGAAACAGAATCCCACTAATTCCTGAGCATGAAATCCTACCAATCTATGATCTTGTCCCAGAGTCTGACCACAGAATCCCACCATTCCCTAAGCTTTCCCCAAGATCAGGTCACAAAAATCCCACCAAATCCAGGCCACTCTGGAAAGCCCCCATCCCTGAAACTCTATGGAAACTCTGCTTTCTGCTCAGTTCCTACTGCTTCTTGCCATAACAGAGGCAGCCACCCTCCTGGATTTTTTCCTCCCAAAAAATCTCTTATTTGAGGCTTGTTGTGCAATGTGACTTTATGGTATTCCTTGGCTCCTGACTGCCAGAATACTTTTCCCTTCAGAACTGTAACACTTACACTGGAGAAGCCTTTCCCCTCAGAGCTGTAACACTTACAATATTATAAAACAAAAAACCCAGGATAGCTAAAACAATCCTGTCCTATACAATAAAAGAACTTCCAGAGGGATCGTCATCCCTGATTATTTGCCATGAATGCATAGAAGAAATCTGTAGCCTCTAAAAAGCCTTTGAAAGTATCCATACCTTTGATACATTTGATTGATTAACTCCCTACAGAGTATTTTCTTTCATTCAGTGAATACCTGAACTTCTGTGGTGGAAAACAGAGCCATGTGTGTCAATATTTTATAAAACAATATATTAGAGGTAGATTGGAAATAGAAGCTTTTTTGCCTTTGTTTTAGATTCAATATTTGCACTATGTTCAAGGAGCTGGGAAGCTATGAATGTGTTTTCACTGTGCACTGCATAGTGGAGGGCAGTGTTTCCAAGAGCATCCACAGCATTTGGTTCAGCACCATGCTGTAGCAAGAGAGTCACATATTCCTCATGCTGGTGGGTGTTACATAAGTAAATAAGTCATCAATTCAACTAAAACTAAACATTCCATAGGTTTCATCAATTACTTGTCATTAAATGAGACACACTCACTTTTTATTTTTAGAAAATAAGATTTTTTTTTTTTTTTTTTTACTTTTTGAGACAGGGTCAGTCTTGCCTGAATTCAAAATTCTCCTGCTTGAGTCTCCCAAGTATTAGGATTACAGGTGTGTGTCAAAACACCAGATAATATAAGCACTTTTAAAATATTTATTAATTCTTTGAGAATTTCATACAATGTATATTGATCATATTCACCCCAACTCCTCCTCCTAACTCCTCCCAAATCCAGTCCCACCTCCGTATACTCCTCAACTTCATGTCATCTCTAAAAAACAATAATAAATAACCCACTGACTCTAATTTGTTCTGCCCATATATTCCTGATGTGGGATCATCTACTGGGATGTGGTCAACCTACTAGTAGGTTGACCACATCCTTAAAGAAAGCTGACTATCCCTCCCCTAGAAGTCACCAACTGTCATTAGCTCCTAAGTTAGAGATGGGGCTCACAGAACCCCTTTCCCACTCCATGCTAGAATGGCTTGATCTTGTTCAGGTCTTGGGCAGGGAATCCCTGCTGCTGTGGGTTCATGAGTGCATCAGTCCTGTCACGCCCAGAAGACACTGTTTCACTCTGGTCCTCCATGACCTCTGACTCTCACAGTCTTTCAGTGTGGGGAATCAGACCTACCCAAGACTTCCCCAGAGACCCTGATGAAAAGACAAAGGGGACTTTTAGCTCTGTATCCTTGTCCAGAAGCAGACTTGGCAAGACAATCTAGGGATAGAGCCAGTGCTTCAAAAGAGTCAAAGCTGAAGCTTCTGGTGACCCAACTCTTCCTCCTGGGCTGTGGTTATCTGTCCTTAGGCAACTGTGTCTGAGATGTTCTCTTTGCCAACATTGTCTTAGCTCTTGATGATCTTGTGCAGGGAGCCGCCATTCCAAGATGGCGCTGGCTCCTGGCAGCTAGTAGTAAACAACTCCATATATGGTCATAATCTTGAGTCACTCGTGCGGAGGTCTGCGCATGCGCAGGTTACGTTGTCATAGCCTTATGTCCTCAGCCTATCCCGTGGCTCTCTGTGCTTGCATTCTGGCGGGATCCAATCATAGATTGACCCATCCATTCAAATCCTCATATAAGCAGCTGCCTAGCAGTGCCCCGGGCCCCTCACTTCCAGCTCTCCCTTAACCAAGAGGCGCTCCAATAAAGTGTGATCTGAGAAGGATCCTCGCATGGTGGTCGTTCTTCCTCGCTGGTCGAGGAGCTCGCTGCAATCTTGGCTATTTTTCCTCTTGAAAAATAGCATATATGAGGCTGTACTTCTTAATAAACTTGCCTGGCATAAATCATCAGCTTGTGCACGACCTCCTGGTCCCAGTTATTGCTTTTGTCATATTTCTCATCCATAGTCCTCCCACTCAACACCTCTCCATGGGTTCCTTGTTCCTATTGGTTTGCCTCATTTCAGGCTTCTGTCTTGTGATAGTCCCTGAACCTTCTGGGAAAGGGTACAATACAGATGTCCGATTTGTGGCTAAGCACTCCACAGACACTTACTTTCTGCATTTAGATGAGTTATGAGTTTCTGTGTTAACCATTATCCAGTGCACAAGTCCAAGAATTTAAGTCTAATTAATCCATCTCATACAGAAATTGTTGTCTGTATATCTACCTTAATTAGAGGTGTGCAGTTGTCATCGTCATAGACATTAATGTTACAGTTCTTCTCTATTAGAAGAGTTACCACCCCCAGATGGCCATGTGCACAAGCATAATGCAGTGCAGTTCTGTGGAAATAAGAGAACTTTTTAGAAAATAATGGAGATCTATGTCAAAGCATATTTATCCATATAATTTTAAAAATTAAATAATGTCTAACTTTCTTCTGAAGGAAGATTATTTTTCTTCATTTCTTCCAATTCTGGGGACATAAGACAAGGCCTGCCCCATTCAGGGCAAGTGCTTTATCATGACAACATCCATGCTTGGAATAGCCTGTCTGAATAAAAGGAGAAAGCCCAGTAGATTTAATTCAGCTTGGATTTGAATCCTACTCTAATCTGTTACCTACTACCTACTTCCTGGGATTTTTGTGAGCTCCATAACTCAATTTCCTTATCCATATGATGGGGGTTAAACATAGTAGCTATCTTCCATGGCACTAGTGTGATGCTTCAATTTCAATTCTGTACAAAGCATGTACAAGTGTTTCCAGCATCTGACAGCTTAGTATTTGATGGACACAATGATGATTAGTATTCCTACTGCTAACAAATACGGCAATTCAATGAAGTGAAATAATAGAATTATGCCTACTATGCAGACATGCAGACATATAAAGATTATGGGTTGTGGTGGAGGGAGAGATCTCATTTTACCTAGTGTGTGGAAGTATTCAGAGGACAACTTGTGCAAGTCAATTCTTGTCTACCATATGGGTCCCAGGAATGGAACTCAACTTGTCAGGGTTGGCAGCAAGCACCTCTAGCTACTGAGTCAGTCTCTCATGTTCAAGGATTACATATTTAGAAAAGTGTGTTTTTAGCTGCAGAAGGCTCAGGTATGTTGTTCAGATGGGAATGATCTTGAAATTGTATCTCAACTTCATAGTAGCTGGGGTTGCATACCAATGGACATCATGTCTTCCTTAAAATGGTCTTTATTTCACAGTTTAGTATCTATGACATTGGAATTCTACTTGTAATTTATGATATTTTATAACTAACAGCATTTTTCAGTTTTTCTTAACATACAAAACAGAAATTTAACACACTCTCCCTAACAAGACCTTATTGTATGATGACACAACGGAAAATAAATATTTTCAGGTTTTCCCCCAGTTATACTCATAAATGGGGAACATGATATATCCTAGGCTATTTTTTATATCATGTCCATACCAATAGTACTCCAACTCAGATACCTCAACTTTAAAGCTATACTTAATACATAAGACAACCTTAAGGAGTATCCAAGTTCTCAAGTCTTCCCCAAAATTCTCCTCTTGGAACTAGTGGATACGATTTGATCTAGGCATTTAGGTTTGGAAGAAATTCATTTTCAGGCCTAAGAGTTGAGGGTTTTCAGTTGACCCATTCTCTACAGTTCAAGTGAAAAAAACAAGACCTCACTACCCTTTTCTTGGTGAGCACGTTAGACAGTGTGTCTATGTACTACTTCCCACCTCCCTCTCACAACCAAACGTTAGGAGTCGATCACTTAGGGCTAATCCTTCCATTGCACAGCAAAACTCGCCCCTCGCCTGTCTTAATCAACACACCTACTCATTTGACTCAACCACTTTCCCAAGTTGGCCCCACCTGTCACCAACAGCCCCTTCATCTTCTGCTCCTACTCACTTCCAAGTTCTATTACCTGTTCCTCTTATCTGTGTCCTTTACACCGTTTACCCGGTAGGTGAGGAAACGCTCCACAGTAGCTACAGCGCCGACACTTGCAGCACGATGGATCCTGTGATGTATCTGGACATTGGGGGGCTATCACCACTAGCACACCCAAAGCCCAGGCAGGCGGCCCACAGGTGGGTAGAGGAGCAGCCAGGTGCCCGACCCCTCCTCCTGGACCAAAAGATCCTTTCATAGGGAGGCCAACCTGTCCCGCCCCCACCCACCCCCACTCCCACTCCACGGCCCCCACCACTTCCCGGTATAATTTTGAAATAAAGCCAGCAAGTCTCTCCACCCTGCCACACGAGTATCCACTAGACCGGTGGTTCAGTGTCCATCAGCCACCGCCTCTGTAGCCTGGCAACACCGCTAAGGCAAGTGCGTGTTTGCGGGTACGTATCTCCTCGAGCTTTCCAACCAGGAAACTTGCAGTTTTACATCTGCCAATGGAGGATTTCCTCGCCTCTCTTAAGTGTGCGGGTGCACGCCTCAATGACAGTTCCAGCAAGGAAGGGTTCAGCTTCTGCCTACTTTTGTTGTTGTTGTTGTTGTTTCTGTCGCCTAGCAATGCACTAAATGCAACTTAGCGAGGACCCGCCTCAGACTCGTAACAGGAGCCTACTCAACCCTGCACCCTGCACTCGTGAAATGCCATGTCAATCGCATCTCCCTAGCAGACCTGCGTAGCCTCCAAAGGCCAAACACTGAAGGCAACTGGGTCAGAATTCCAGTCCTTCACGGAACTGCAGTTCTCTCTTTCTCCTGCCCCACACGCCAAGTGATTCCAAGTTCCCAGGCAGACCTGTGGTTCCAAATGACATTTGTTATCTACTATTCCAGAATAAACCAACACTTAGGAGATGGAAGCGAAAAGGTCAGGAGTTGTCCTTCACTACATAGGAGTTCAAGGCCAACCTGGGATACATATCTTGTCAAAAGAAAAAAAATGGAGGGGGGAGGACCTAGAATAAATTGTAGGGCAAACAAGGAAAAACACCCTGACCCTGACTTGACCGGAGGACCAGGGCTTGAAATTGCACCAATCCCTGAGCTTTCCACAGAGTCAGGTTGCAGAATCCCACCAATCCCTGAGCACAGAATCCCACCAATCCCTGAGGTCCCTGAGCTTGATATGCCACCAGTCCCTGAGTTTGCCTCAGAATCAGACCACCAAAATCCACCAATCCCAAACCACCATGGAAAGCTCTGCCCCCGCCCCAAGTTTGTACCCTGTTTAGTTTGCTGCTGTTTCTCACTAGAGACAGCCACACTCCTGGATTCTTCCTTCCCAGTAAATCTCTTGTATGAGGTTTGTTACACTGTGTGACAATTTCACTGGAGCAGAGCAGAGCTTAGCATTTTTTGCCTGAGTTGAGCCGAACAGAGCAGAGCAAAATTGCCACCAAAACTTTCTCCTAGCAGAGCAGAGTTGTTACACTTTGGAGAACCTAAGCAGAGCCATTAACAACTCTGGTGAAACCCTCCCCTGCTAGAGCAGAGTTATTACATTGGGGAAACCTTTCTCTGGAGCAGAACTGTAAGCCACTATGCTTACAGTGACTTTGTGGTATTCCTTGGCTCCCAACTGCCAGGATACTTTTCCATCTGAGCTACAATGCTTACATAAATTATGTTGGGAAAGGAAATATTGGTTGGATGGAGTGAATTCTACCCCCCACCCCACCCCAAGTAGAGAAGCAAAAAGAGGTGTTTTTAAGCCAATAAATTTATATGTTGTATAATCTGTACTTTGTGAATTATGATATTTTAATAAATTCAAGCTATGATTTTTTTCTTTTTAGCATTTCATTTTTCTGTAGGACATTAATGGGGTGTTTTTTAGAAGTTAAATGACTAAAACCAGCATGCTTATTTATTTCCCTCTATAATGTAGACATTTAAAAAAATGAATGACCTTTTCTGCCTTTTGTTGGGTTTTTGTATGAAGATTTTTCTGTCCCTCCTGCCAGCTCCCAAATCATGACGTGGAGACTTCTTATTAATTACGAAAGCTCGGCCAATAGCTTAGGCTTGTTCCTAGCTAACTCTTATAACTTAAATTAACCCATTTCTGTGAATTTACTTTCTGCCTTGTGGCTTTATTATCTTTACTCTGTACTGTTGATGCTGCTTTTTTTTAGTCCTGGCATCTCCTCTCAATGCCCTTCTTCTTCTTCACAGCATTCTCTCTGCCCCAAAAATCCTGTCTATTTATTGGCCATTTAGCTTTTTATTAAACTAATCCTAGTGACAAAACTTTACAGTGTACAAAAAGGTTATTTCACAACAGTTTTTTGTTTTGTTTTGCCTTAGGTTTTGTTTTGTTTTGTTTATTTTTGTTTGGTTTTAGTTTTGGTTTTGGTTTTGAGACAAGTTCTTGAATTCAATACATAGCCCAGGCTGTCCTGAAACTCTTGGAAGTCCCCTTACCTCAGCCTCTCACATGCTGTGATTATAAACATACACTACCATACCTGGATTTTTACCCTCTGGTACTGGGTGTGTGCCTTGTACGTGTTGAAAAAATACTAAGCTACTGAGCTTCACCTTAAGTACCCTTATTAAAATTTTGTAATTGGAAGGCAGAACCAGGTGGATCTCTGAGTTCAAAGCCAGCCTAGTCTATAGAGTGAATTTCAGGCCAGCCAGAGTAACACATAGAAACCCTGCTTGGTGGGGAGAGGGGAGGTGACAAATATCTTTACTCTTTCAGATAACTTTGAGTAAATTACACTAAAGTCTGGAATCTTAGCTCTGAAGAGGCATAGGCAAGACCCATGCAAATTTGAAACCAGCCTGGTCTCCATAGCATGTTTCCAGTCTCTCACAAAACTGAAGACAGAAAAAGAACTCAAAATACCATTATGCTTAGGAATTTGTTTTTTGTTTGTTTGTTTGTTTGTTTTGTTTTAAGACACAGTTTCTCTGTGTAGCCTTGGCTGTCCTAGAACTTGCTCTGTAGACCAGGCACGCCTCAAACTCAGAAATACGACTGCCTCTGCCTTCCAAGTAGCAATTTGTGTTAATGAGCTTGTTACTCTTAACTGCAGTCTCTCTTTACGTGTACTTGAATATGTCAGTGACAGAAACACTCAGTAGTTATTTATTTTCATCTCAAATCTCAATAAATGTATTGGGGTTGATAGCCAGAAAGGCAAATTTGTAGCCCACCTATAGTAGTATTTTATTTGTGCTGAAATGTGATTTTATTTGTATGTTAATAAATAAAGTTGCCTAGGGGTCAGAGCTATTAGCAAGCCATAGCGAAAGCCAGGGTGGTGGTGGTGCACGCCTTTAATCCCAGCACTTGGTAAGCAGAACTAGGTAGATCTCTGTGTGTTCAAGGATACAGCCAGCATTGGAGACACACGCCTTTAATCTCAATACCAGCCATAGAAGATCTGGAGGTCTGTACAGAGAGGCAATGACAAGGCAGTCACGTAGTTGGGTTTACAACCAATGAGAAGGCAGAACAGAATTCTATTTAAAGATGAACGCACAGGAAATACCTCCTTTTTCGGAGAGGTCTCGTGGCGGGAGAAGCTAGCTGGCGGAAAGCGGGTAAGGCTCCTAGCTCTGACCTCTTGGGCTTTTATCTTTACATTGGCTCTGTGTTTCTTATTTAATAAGACGGTTGGATACATCTACACCCACCTAAACATATTTATAGTTTGATATGAAATGAACTTTTTGAGTATGATCAAAAATCCATTTTATGTTGCCCTTAAGTCTTTATTTTCATTTTTTACTTCCATCCTTTTGATATGTATGTGCCTGATGGTGTTGTAGGTGCATGTACATGTGTGTATATATGTGGGTGGAGTCCAGAGGATAACGGTCTTAGTTAGGGTTTTTATTGCTGTGACCAAAAGGCAATTTGGAGAAGAAAGGGTTTATTTGGTTTATACTTCAGCATTAATCAGGACAGAAACTCAAACAGGGCAGGATCCCAGAGGCAGGAAGTGAGGCAGAGGCCGTGGAGGGGAGCTGCTTACCGACTTGCTTGCTCATTCCCACCTTCTTATAGAACCCAAGACCAGCAGCCCCGGGATTGCACCGCCCACCATGGACTAGGCCTCCCCTGTTGATCACTAATTGAGAAAATGCCTTACAGCTGGATCTCAAGGAGGTGTTCCCTCAGCTGAGGCTTCTTCCTGTCTCATGACTCTAGCTGTGTCAAGTTGACACACAAAACCACCCAGTACAACAACTTTACATGTCATCCTCAAGAATGTTACCTCCTTTGAGAAAGGCCTCTTTCACTGGCCTGGAGCTCACCAACTAGGCTAGACTGGCTAGCCAGTGAACCTCACTATTCCTGTTTCCTCTTTTCCTGGTGCTGGGATTATAAATCCACATCACCACATCTGGCATTTTTAATGGATTCTAGGGGTTACACTCATGTCCTGTGTTTGAAAAGTATTGACTGGGCTACCTTCTCCAGCCCTATCTCTATTTTTGTGTTTAGGATGTTGAGTATTGTGTATTTGTCAACAAATTAAATCCTCTTCTGCAATATGTGTGGTTGTGTTTAGAATCATCAGTTCTTGTGTGTGTGTCTTTCTGTGTCAAGCCTATCTGTTTTGTGCCATCCTAATTTGTTGACATTATCTGTGGTCTGATATGTTACCAGAGTAATTCTTCCCCTTTCTGGGGGTAATTTCTAAATAAGTCCTTAAATATTAAAATATAAGAAACAAAACATGTTGGTCAACCACCAAACATTCTTTCCAGAACTCTCTCAGTCAAGTGGTTTTTCAGTTCTTCAGTGAAACCAAGTAGAAATTAATCTCAAGAAGGAGTTACTTTCTTCTTAATACCTTGTGACCTCTAGTGATTTCTAGTCCAGCTAGAATATAAGCCTAGAACCCCCAGGAAATCTGAAAAAAAAACCAACCTCTACACCTAGGCTGAGTAAACTCAAGTACCTGTTAAGACATATATCAAAACTTATTCTATATTCAGGATGAATAAGACCCAAGAGGGCAGAGAAAAGGTGTGTGAGGCATTCTTTCTGTCTTTTTTTTTAATGTTTGAACCATGGGGTTTTTTTATTTTATAATTTAATTTAATTTTACATATCAGCCATGGATTCCCTTGTTCTCCCCTCTCCCGCCTGGCCCCCTTCCCCCCAGCCCATTCCCCATCTCCTGGAAGACAAAGACTCCCCTGAGGATTGAGTTCAACCTGGTAGATTCAGTCC
>CABHPP010142150.1:42896-60596 GCA_902168425.1 Peromyscus attwateri | reverse complement strand
CCCCACCCTTCCCCCCAGTCCACCTCCCATTCCCATCTCCTCCAGGGCAAAGACTCCCCTGGGGATTGAGTTCAACCTGGTAGATTCAGTCCAGGCAGGTCCAATCCCCTCCTCCCAGGCTGAGCCAAGTGTCCCTGTATAAGCCCCAGGTTCCAAACTGCCAGCTCATGCACTGAGGACAGGTCCTGGTCCCACTGCCTGGATGCCTCCCAAACAGATCAAGCTAATCAACTGTCTCACTTATCCAGAGGGCCTGATCCAGTTGGGGGCTCCTCAGCTATTGGTTCATAGTTCATGTGTTTCCATTCGTTTGGCTATTTGTCCCTGTGCTTTTTCCAATCTTGGTCTCAACAATTCTCGCTCATACAAACCCTCCTCTTTCTCACCAACTGGACTCCTGGAGCTCCACTTGGGGCCTGGCCGTGGATCTCTGCATCCGGTTCCCTCAGTCATTGGATGAGGTTTCTAGCAGGACAATTAGGGTGTTTGGCCATCCTATCACCAGAGTAGGTCAGTTCAGGCTTTCTCTCGACCATTGCCAGTAGTCTATTGTGGAGGTATCTTTGTGGATTTCTGGGGACCTCTCTAGCATTTTGCTTCTTCCTATTCTCATGTGGTCTTCTTTTATGATGGTCTCTTATTCCTTGTTCTCCCTCTCTGTTCTTGATCCAGCTGGGATCTCCCACTCTCCTAAGCTCTCTTTCCCTTGACCCTTGCCCTTCATTACCCCCACTCATGTCCAGGTTGTTCATGTAGATCTCATCCATTTCTCTGTCATTGGGCAATCCCTGTGTCTTTCTTGGGGTCCTGTTTTCTAGGTAGCCTCCCTGGAGTTGCAAGTAGCAGTCTAGTCATCTTTGTTTTACATCTAGTATCCTCCCAACCTAGATGCCCTTCAACTGAAGAATGGATAAATAAAATGTGGTACATATACACAATGGAATACTACTCAGCAGAGAAAAATAATTGACATCATGAGGTTTGCAGGCAAAAGGATGGATCTAGAAAAAATCAACCTGAGTGAGGTAACCCAGACTCAGAAAGACAAACATGGTATGTACTTTCTGTCTTTG
This sequence comes from Peromyscus attwateri, assembly GCA_902168425.1. Lineage (NCBI taxonomy): Eukaryota > Metazoa > Chordata > Mammalia > Rodentia > Cricetidae > Peromyscus > Peromyscus attwateri. The sequence continues at coordinate 59,523 of CABHPP010142150.1, read as the reverse complement.
AATCCCTATCTACCCAACTGAGAGCTCCCATGTGAGAGCTTCTCTATGGTCTGCCCTCTACAGGATAAAAGTAGGAAATGCAAACATCCTTTCATTGTAGGATTTTTGATCAGACTGTGAACTCCAAGTTTTTGTTTGCATTAATTAAATAAAATCAACCTTGGGTCAGGAGGCAGAGCCAGCATCCTGCAGCCCCTGAAGAATGTTCCACAGAGGAGGTAGCTCCTCAAGCTGCAAAGCTCATATTAGTTTTAATGTTTCATTTATTCTTTGAAAATTTAATATAATATATATTGATGAATTATATTGATGAATATATTGATGAATATGTAATATAATATACATATATTGATCATATTCATCCCCCCTCTCCCAACTCTCCCCAGATCTTCCATGCTTACTCTCCCAATTTCATATTTTCTCTCTGTCTCTGTATGTGTGTGTCTTTCTATGTGTCTCTCTGTCTGCCTCTGTCTCTCTCTGATCTCTCTCTCTCTCTCTCTCTCTCTCTCTCTCTCTCTCTCTTTTACTTTCTTTCTCTCTCTCACCATCAAGTCCAGTTTGTGTTGGGCAAGTACTCCTGGGTGTAGGGCCCTGCTCTAGTGTATGGTCAATATACCCTAAGCAACTAAATGCTAAGAGTTCTTCAGCTAGGGATGGAACTTCTGTCCTCTATCCTGGGATTTTGTCTGGCTCAAATTATTGTAAGTCTTATACAGGCTGTCATAATCTCTGTGAGTTCATATACGTATCAGCCCTGTTGTATCTGTAAAACATTATTTCCTTGAAGTCTACTACCTTTGGCTATTACAACCCCTCTCACCCCCTTTTCACATAGATCCCTGAGCCTTGAGGGGAGAGATATGATATAGAAATCCCATTCAGGTTTGAACATTCTGATGTCTCTTATTTTCTGCACATTGACTAGGTATGTTTTTGTGTTAATTGCCATATATTGCAAGATGAAGCTTCTCTCATGAAGGTTGAATGATGCACTGATCTTTGGGTATAACAATAAGTCATTAGAAATTTCTGGGTGGTCATGGCAGATAACTTTAATACCAGAACTTGGGAGGCAGAGGCAGGCAGATCTCTGAGTTTTAGGCCAGCTTGGTCTACAAAGTGAGTTACAGGATAGCCAGAGCTACACAGAGAAACCCTGTTTCCAAAAAAAAAAAACAAGTAGAAGAAGAAAAGCAAAGAAAAAAGAAATCATTTTATTGCTATGTAGTTTTAGTAGAATAATAGTATTAAGTTCTCCCCTAAGGCCCATAGACTATCTAGCCACAGGTTCTGTGCTTCATTAACAGTATCAGGTGTGGGTTCCCATGTGGAGCAGAACCAATCCAAAAAAGGTGATTGGTTGCTCCCATAACGTGTGTGCCACTATTGTACCACCAGGCATTCTTGCCGGACAGGTTGTTATCGTAGCTTGCAGGGTTCATAGCTGAGAGAGATTAATATTTAATTTTCTACCCAGTGATGTAATTAACACCTTCCAGCACTATTAATGCTACCTAGTAAGGATGAAATTCCAGCTGAATACCAACTAGACTTCTCCATGTTCTGTGACTCAAGTATGAAGTGTCTTTAGCAATGGAATCTTACTGTCAAGTTCTGGGGGCTAATCAATAGTATTGACAATAGCTATAAAGTTTGTAGAGGTCTATAAGATTCCATTAGCCAACAACTCAAAGAGGTAACCTATTCCTGGTACTTGGGATTTTACTTGGTAGCAGATGGTATCTAGTTGGGTATTGCCCCTCCCATTATAGGGTGACCCCATTTAAAGTCCATATATGTATAAGGAAGCTTCTAAAGTAGTAGTTTCCACATGGTTTTGCAAAAGGCCTTGGTGTGAGTTGTCCCTCTCCATATTCCCTCCTCTACCCTACCCTCACATTCCCACCCTTCCTGTTCCATTTTTCTGTTTTCTCCTTTATGGTTCTATAGTCTATTTCTCCCTTCTTAGAAGAACCACTCCTCCCCTGTGGTCCCTTCCTAGTTACCTCACCTCTATGGGTATTCTAAATGAAACACACAGATATAAAGCCTAAAATTTAACCTTCATATATGAGAGAAAACATGCAGTATTTGTCTTTCAGGGTCTGGATTACCTCACTCAAAATTATCATTTCCAGTTCTATCAGTTTACCTATTAATTTCATAATTTTCTTTTTCCTAACAGCTAAATAATCACCCACTGTGTAAATGTATCACATTTTCACTATCCATTCACAAGGTGATGGATATCTACGCTGTCTCTGTTTCCTGGCTATGGCAATCAAGGCAGCAATGAACATGGATGAGAAAATATCTCTATAGTAAAATACAGAGCCTTTAGGATCCATGCTCCAGAGTGATATACCTTGGAGCTTGTTGTAGATCTATTTTTAGCTTTTTGGGGAACCTCCACACTGATATCAATAGTGGCTATCCCCCTTAACTACATCTTCACTGACATCTCCTGTCATTTGTTTTATGTTGTTTGTTTTGTTTTAATATTGGCTACTCTGATTGAGTAAGATGAAATCTCAAAGTAGTTTTAATTGGTATTTCCTTTATCTCGGAGGATTTTGAACATTTTCTAAGTGTTTCTCAACCATTTTTGTTTCATCTTTTGAGAACTCTCTATTTAGTTCCCTGCCCTGTTTTGTTTTTAATTGAGTTCTTTATATTCTTTATGTTTAGTTTTTTAAGTTATTTGAGCATTTTGGGCACAAACCTGTCAGATGTATAATTGGTAATGATTTTCCCATTCAATATTCAGTCTCTTAACTCAGATGATGGCATTCTTTGCTGTACAGAAGATTCTAGTTTCTTGTGGCCTCATTTGGCAACTGTTAATCTTAATGCTTATGCTACAGGAATCCAGTCAGAAAGTCCTCTCCTGTGCCAATGGGTTAAAGTATATTCTCTGCTTTCTCCTCTATCAGAATCAGGTCATTTGTTCTTATGTTGAAGTTCTTGATCCACTTGGAATTGAGTTTTGTGCAGGGTGAGAGATATATATCTAGTTTCATTCTTCTACATGCAGCTATACATTTTGACCAGCATCATTTATTGAAGATGCTATGTTTGGGGCAGGAGAGATGGCTTAGTGGTTAAGAGTACTTGTTGATCTTACAGAGGACCCAGGTTCAGTTCCAAGCACCTACATGGTGGTTCATTACTACTCATAACTACAGTTCCTGAGGATTTGATGATCTCTTCTGACATCTTCAGGCACCAGGCACACATATAGTATATATATATATATATATATATAGGCATATATATAGGCATATATAGGCATATATATAGTATATATATATATATAGGCAAAAAACACACACATAAAATAAATAAACTTTAAAAAAACTTTCTTTAAAAGTATTCTTTTTATTTCTTTGGAGAACTTTACTGGAATTTTGATAGGGATTGAGTTGAATCTATAATTGCCTTTTGGTAGGATGGGCATTTTCACAATGTTAATACTACCAGTCCATGACCATGGGAAATCTTTCTATCTTCTGATGTCTTCTTCAATTTCTTTCTTTGGATGTCTTTACATTTTTATTATGTAAATCTTTCACTTCCTTAGGTTATTCCAAAATATTCTATTTTTGAAGCTATTGTGAATTAGTATTATTTCCCTTACTTCTTCTCAGTAAGTTTGTTGTTATATATAGGAAGTCTTTTTTGTTGTTCTTTTGTTTTTTTGTTTCTTAGTCTTTCAAGACAGTGTTTCTCTGGGTAATATCCTTGACTGTCCTGGAACTCACTTTGTAGACCAGGCTGGCCTTGAAATCCTGCTGGGATTAAAGGTGTGCACCACCACACACAGCAAGAAGTCTATTTTTATGTGTTCATTTTTTGTAGCATGCTACTTTGCTGAATGTATTGATCAGCAGTAGAAGTTTCCTCATTAAGTCTTGGGGTCTTTTGTGTATCATCATATCATCTGCAAATGAAGATACTCTGGCTTTGTCTTTTCCTATTTGTTTCCCTTTAGGTCTTTCTCTTATCTCATTACCTCAAGTACTCTGGTTAAACAGGAGGGATGAAAATGAGCATTCTTGGTTTATTCCTTATTTTAATAGAAGTGCTTTGAATTTCTATTTAAAATGATGGAGGCTATGAGATTGTTGAAAAATGCCTTTGTTATATTAAGATTGTTCAGTTGGAGCCACCAACTCACCCCTGCATTATCTGGAAAGCCCTATTCCTCTTTCTTTCTCTCTTCTGCCCTCTCCAAATCCCACCCATTCAGAGAGTCTCCAAACAAAGGACAGGTAACAAAAAGCCCAGTTCCACATTCTTGGCAGCTATTGCAGCTTCCCCCACCCCCAAAGTTGCTAGTTGTCAAAGTACCCACCTAAGTACTCAGCTTTTGACCATACTTGGGCATAAACCTAGCTTGTGGAAGACACATCATCACCCCTCACCTACAACTTATAAAATCTCCCTGCATTAGTTCGGGGCACAACTTCTCTTGCCTCAAACTCTGGGATTAGAGAACCCATACAGGAGTTGCTTTGCTCAATATACCTGTTGTTATACTTTTTCAATTTGGCTTTATCTGGCTTACTGCATCAGTGCAGTATGATGGGGGGGGGGTTCAGAAAATCTATTAGAGCTATGGCCTTTATATTCCTAGTATCTCAAGGACTTTTATCACAAAGTGATGTTGAATTTTGTGAATGACCTTTTCTTCATCGAATAAGATCATCATGTGCTTTCTGTCCTTGAGTCTATTTATGTGGTAGATTACATTTATTGATTTACATATATTGAACCATCCCTCCATCTCTCAGATAAATCTAAGTTAATAATGGTGTGTAATCTTTTATGTGTTCTTGCATTCAGTTTGTATTTTATTGAAAAATGTGCATCTATGTTCATAAGAGACACTGGTCTATAATTTCTGATTTTGTTGGTTTCCATGTTATGGAATAATTTTTTGTACACTGTGAAGATGTGTCACTCAGATTGGTTTAATAAAAAGCTAAACAGCCAATAAATAGGCAGGATTTGGGGGGCAGAGAGAATGATGGGAAGAAGGCAGAGTTGCCAACCAGATGGAGAGGGAGAAACACACTCAGGAAGACAGGCAAATTCCTTGAGTCATGTGGCAACATGTAGATGAATAGAAATAAGGTTAAGATATAAGAGCTAGTAGAACAAGCCCAAGCTATTGACCGAGCTTTCAAAATTAGTAGTAAGTATCCATGTCATCTTTGTGAGCTGGCAGCCCAAAAAAAAATTGGTCTATAAATGATGCCCAATGTGGGGCCACAATATATCCACATAAGGCATGATAAATCTTTTAATAAGAAGGTTCCAGCCGGGCGGTGGTGGCACATGCCTTTAATCCCAGCACTCGGGAGGCAGAGCCAGGCGGATCTCTGTGAGTTCGAGGCCAGCCTGGGCTACCAAGTGAGCTCCAGGAAAGGCGCAAAGCTACACAGAGAAACCCTGTCTCGAAAAACCAAAAAAAAAAAAAAAAGAAGGTTCCAGACACACAAAAGCAGAGCCAAACGTGGCTTCCTATACCTGCAGTCTCTCATGTGGGCTGCAGTACAAAAACATAGCTCTAAGCCAGGTCTGTGGAGCATAGAGCTCATCTCTCACTGACCTGAACAGGGCAGAGCCAGCTGCCAGAGTCACAAGCACAAAGCCACTTAGCAGTTTAAGGGTTTGTTCATGATGACAAAAAAGACTAGAGATATGCAATAAAACAGATTCAGATACATAAAACCTCTAAAGAGGTTACAGTGTATTTAACATTGTGTGTAGGCTTAAGAAAAAGGGTATAGACAGGTAGATAGATAGATAGATAGATAGATAGATAGATAGATAGATAGACAGATAGATGATAGGTAGATAGATAGATAGATGATAGATAGATAGATAGATAGATAGATAGATAGATAGATAGATGGAGAAGATTTATAGATAGATAAATAGATATAGATAGATAGATAGATAGATAGATAGATAGATAGATAGATGATAGAGGAGATTAAAAATAATAAAGTCTTTTTAAAAAGAGTAAAGTAAAAATAATAAGCCATGTAGAAATGGGAAATACACAGAGAGTCTGGATCCTGTATATTGTGTTGTCTGAATTTTTTGATTGCTGATAAGCAAACAATAGCTGCTGAGAGACATTGGATTATAAAAACCATTAAACTAAGCAAACCTATATATTTTAAAAATGTCTCAACTTCAAAATGGAAGTCAAAAATATGCTACATTAAGGAAGAAGTTATACTTTTGTTTCCACAGAAATGAAAGGCTATGGATTCATTCAAGGTTGATGGAGATTGGATTTCATTGGGGGAGACTGCCTGAAATTCTGGCTATAGACATAAATAAACAAACCTGAAAAAAATTACAAGACAGGTGAAGTATATTTTACCTGCTCAAACATAAAAAAACAAACATCTTTGTCTGGCTTATGTACAATACACAGTCCATACTTGTGTTAATGCAAATATGTATGTTACCTTTGAAAGTTTATGTGTTTTCAGAGCAAGGGGACCAGACACCAATGAAAATTGGTGGCTCAGGTGATCTAGTAATTCAGAGTGCCTCTTTTACAATTTCCTCAGAGCTCTGCATCCAGAACAGCTTCAAGGATGCTGGCTGAGATGGTCTAGCCTCACAGACTATTCTAGCCAAGACTTGACCATTATCTTAATTTTCTCAGGGCCCTCCAAATATTCCAGCACCCCAAGACAACAGAAAGTGTCTAGAGAATACAACACCCACATTCCCAAGAGATGGGGTGGATGATTTTTGGTCATTCAGTGGGCTATAGATGTTTGTTGTTGTTTAGAGGGGTTGGTTACAAATTGCTATTGATCATGGTCAGAAAAAACAGAACAAAGGAGATTAGATTCAAGGATCTCTCTCTGAAAAGAAAGGGGGGAATATAGTATAAAATAATAAGATAAAAGGGCAGATTGTTGAGTTTACTTTTGAACAACCACTAGTCTCAAATATTTTACATTGATATGGGTTTTTATATATTGATAAAAATTTAAGGTTATTTTTGTTAGAACGTAATGTATGGTGATATTTTCTTTGTACCAAAATGTTATTTGTATGTTAATAAATAAAGTTGCCTGGGGGTCAGAGCTATTAGCAAGCCATAAAAAAACAGGGCAGTGGTGGTGAACATTTGAGCTAGGTAAGTCTCTGTGTGTCCAGGGATATAGCCAGCATTGGATACACATGCCTTTAATCTCATTACCAACCATAGAACACCTGGAGGTCTATACAGACAGGCTGTAATGAGGCAGTCCTGTGGTTGGGTTTACAACCAATGAGAAGGCAGAACAGAGACTATATAAAGACTTTAACACAGGAAGTACCAGCTCCTTCGGAGAGGTAGGACCACTGCAGGAGGAAGGGTAAGGTTTTGGCTCTTAGCTCTGACCTCTTGGCTTTCTTCTTTGCATTGGTTCTGTGTTTCTTATTTATACGACGGTTGGATACATCTACAGTAATGTACATTTCTACTCTTGTTTAAGGCATTGTACCTATGCAGCTCATTTTAAAATGTAATATAAATTTCTAGTCCTTGAAAGTTATTATTATAAACTATTTAGGATAATAAAGAAATGCAGGTTAGTAGTTAGTCACCTATAACAATCAAACTTGTAGTCATATTAGGTATGTTTTCAAGGTCAAACAGAGATATATTTTAGATAGATGGTCTTCAAACACTTCAGAGACCTATAGAATATTGCATTTAAAATTGTTTAATAGCATAAGGCTTTTTCATGATAGTGAAACTCATCTGCTCCTGGCATCACCAATTTACTTCAAAAAAGATAATGACCATCAAAGAATCTCCATATAGAACTTCCTTTAAATACAGCAAAGCTAGCCATTTAGGCAAGAAACTTCCCTTACCTTGACTGCTTACATTATTCTGTCTAGACTGGACAAGCAAAACACAAAAGAAGGTGACTGACAAACTTTGCCAAGGCAAAGTAGGATAGTCCTTCAAAATTCCTGCTTCACAGAAGAGTCTGTCACATATTCTAGACATATAGGTTAAAGATGGGTGCCTCGATATGACAAAGGAACCTTGGGTTACTGTTCAGGCAGCCAGATGTCTCTGTCATTTCTTAGTTTTGCAGGTTGCTTGCTCCACATTTCCTGTTTACTCAGGTAATAGTATATCATTCTTGGATCTTTGATGGGGTTTCAGACAAGATAGTTATAGTTTTACAGTTTTCCTTGTTACCAAATTCAGAAAAGAAACTTTAAAAAGATAAAAACGTAAATTGTTTATCTAAAAGACATGTTTTAAGGTCTAAAAAGACTTTTTTAGGCTGGTAATACAAGTTATAATAGAAAATGGTTTAGGTATAGAACTTTGGACTCACTAAGATAGGATAGATAATATAGAACTTTCCCCAAATTTGCCAAATACATATGGACTAAACGTTATAAATGTAATTCTTACTTGATAATTGTTCTTATTGTATATAGTTTTACTATGTTAGAGGTAAAACCATTCCTTTTTATTTAGAAAAAAGCAAGAAATGTTGTGGGATATTTGTACACTGTGTAAAGACATGTCACTGTGATTGGTTTAATAAAAAGCTAAATGGCCAATACCTAGGCAAGAGGTATAGGTGGGACTTCTGGACAGAGAGAGAGCTCTAGGAAGAAGAAAGGGGGAGTTGCCAGCCAGACACAGAGGAAGCCGAACATGCAGGAGGAGAGATAAAAGCCACAAGCCATGTAGCAACACATAGGTTAATAGAAATAGGTTAATTTAAGTTATAACAGCTAGTTAGAAACAAGACTTTGCTAAGGCCAACCTTTCATAATTAATAAAAAAAAGTCTCTGTGTTGTTGTTTGGGACCTGGTTTGTAGTTGAATCTTTTTTTAGTCTTGCCTGGCCCATGGTCAGGACAAATCTCTCCGCCAGTTCCACAGCCATTTAGACCCAACCAAGTAAACACACAGAGACTTATATTGCTTATAAACTGTATGGCAGTGGCAGGCTTTTTGTTAACTAGTTTTTTATCTTAAATTAACCCATTTCTATAAATCTATACCTTGACACATGGCTCATGGCTTACCAGTATCTTACATGTTGGTACTCATGGCGGTGGCTGGCAGTGTCTACTGACTCAGCCTTCCTGTTCCCAGAATTCTCTTTTCTGCTTGTCCTGCCTATACTTCCTGCCTGGCCACTGGCCAATCAGTATTTTATTTTACAGAGTGATATCCACAGCACTTCTCCTTTTTTTTTTTTTTAAAAAAAGGAAGGTTTTAACTTTTATATAGTAAAATTATATATAACAAAACAATTATTAAGTAAGAATTACAGTTCTAATATTAAAGAAGATATCTTATTTATCTTATATTTGTGACTCTAAGGTTTTATATTTAATTTATCTTTTATCATAACTAAGGAAAATTATAACTATTTAGTCTTTAACTACATTAAATATTATATCCTTAGAAGGATATAATATTACCTGAGAAATGGGAGAAGGATGCAAGCAACTTTTGGGAGTCTTGTGAGAGTAGATAGAGACAGTTGGTAGTCTGGACAGTTACTTAATATTTTTTTGTAAAGTTGGGGCATTTGTCTTTAACCCATAGGCCAAGAGTCTTTTAGTTAGTGTGTGTGTGTGTGTGTGTGTGTGTGTGTGTGTGTGTGTGTGTGTTGTAGAATGTCTGGCAGCTTTTTCTGCAAAGCAGGAACTTGAAGGACCATTTTGTCAGGCAAAGTTTAGTAACCACTAAATTTTGCCTCTTTATGGGTCTTGTATGTCTAGTTGATCAAGCAGTTTAGGTAAGAACAGTTTTTTTGTTAAAATGGCTATTTTTATTAAGGTGAAGATAAACTCCATATGGAGTGCTTTTGATGTCCATCCTCCTCTCTGAAGTAAATCGTTATTGTCAGGAGCAGACATGTCTCATAGTCTAGAAAGTCTAAAATTTTTAAAACATTTTAAATGTCGTATTCTGTAGGTCTTTGAAGTGTTTGAAGATTATCTATTTATCTGAAATATACCTATGTATACCTAGGAGACTTAACTAACATGGTTACAAGTATGAGTATCACAGATGACTAATTATTAATTTATTTTTTAATTATTTATTATAATCTAAATGAGTTACATAAACATAATATCTTAAACGAGAATAGAAATATATATATAGTATAACAAAATTAACTTTAAATTTGTATTAATAAACTAAAATTTATAGTAATGTAAAACATTTTAAACAAGTTGTTTTTTAAAAGTAGATTTAATGATCTTTTTATCTTATTATATTTATATCATATCCCCTTTTCTTCTTTAGAAAGAGATTGTATTTATAATCAACTTGATTTAAATAAAAATATTGGATTTTCTCTGTCCAGCACCATATCAGACTGGTTGGTGAGACAAGAAAGACTCATTACAAAGAACCAAGTCTTTGTTTCACTGATTCTTCATCTTATTTTTTTTTCATTTCTATTTAATTACTTTCATCCCTGATTTTATCTCTTCCTGTCTACCATTTTCTAGATCTTGATTATTCTTCTTTTTCTAAGGCCTCAGGTGCATCATTTTAGTTATTAATTTGAGATTTCTTCTTCCATAATAAATATAGTATTTATAAGCTCTAAGGAATATGTGTGGTAAAACAGAGAGCTGGTATAAGAACACTGGCTCTGATACTGTCCTTTTTCCAAAGGTTTAGCAAATTTTCTTGTCACTTAACAAACATAGTGTCAATAATCAGTAAGATAGCCAGATTTGGAAGTACAGGAGCAGCACTCAGGAGGCAGAGAAAGGCAGATCTCTGTGAGTTTAAGGTCAGTCTGGTCTACAGAGTGAGTTCCAGGACAGTAAGGACTACACAGAGAAACCTTGTCTTAAAAAACAAACAAAAAATAATAATAATGTATGTGTACTAACAATTAAATCATGTTGATGCTTGATGAAAGATATATCACAAACTTCATTAAAGTAGTACAAGAAGAAAACACATGATGGGCTGGAGTGATAACTCAGCACTGGCAGATATTCCAAAGTACCTGGGTTCAATTCACAGCAATGACATGGTGGCTTACAACTTACAACCCCAGTGCCCACATGGGCACTGCATGCTTGTGGTGTACAGACATATATGCAGACACAAAGTACCCATACACATGAAAGTAATAAACAAATATTTATTTATTTATTTGTAAAAAAAAAAAAGAATAAAACACATTCAGAGGCTTCTTAACACCTTGCTTTTCAATGACATTAAGAAGCTGTTTGTCACATAGTGAACATAGTGTCTATAAGTATTAAAGAATATGTATCTACAAAACATAATGTGCTCTCAGGAATGGTGGTGCACACCTTTAATCCTAGCACTTGGGAAGCTGTTAGAGACTGACTCCGGGCAGCCGTGTCACTTTCCCTGATTTATCAAGCCTCGTAAAAGCAGGGACCTGGTACAGCCGACTTCAGGATTTATGATTAGGTAAACCTCCTGAAACATGTGTTAATCAGCCCACAGCAGGGGCCTGGTACCAACCAACTGCAGGATTTACAATCAGATAAACTTTCTAAAACAGATGTTAATCAGCTAGCTGCAGGGGCCTGGGACCAAAGTGACCTCACCCTAACCCGCCCTCAGGAATTCCCATTCTTCTTTTCTTGCCTTCCCTGCTCCCCTTCCCCTGCCTGGAACTCTGCCTATAAAGTCTCAGTACCCGGTTCAATAAACGGAGCCTTGACGCGACTCAGACTGACTCTTGTCAATTATTATATGCGCCTGGCCCCCTTCCCCTCTTTCCCCATGGTTCTTTCAGGTGTTTCTCGGCTCGAGACCCACGAATAACTGGACCTGCTGGACAGGTCAGGAAGCAGAGGCAGGCAGAGCTCTGTGAACTTGAGGCCAGCCTGGTCTACATAGTGAGTTCAATGACAGCCAGGGTTACACAGAGAGACCCTAAAAAAAGAAAAAACATAAAAAAGAATGTGTTGATGCTAGAAGTCTTCCTTACGCAAAGACCAAGCCTCTTTTCACATAGTGAATATCAAGTTAGGAACACTAAGGAATTCTAAATAAAACTGAAAAGTATTCTCACTAGATTTAAGATTTATCTAAAACTAAATTCTCTTAAAGAATGCAAGAAAAATACATTTGCAGCTCTTCAGAATACTTTGTGCTTTGAAAGTCTTGTAGTGCTTCTTTGCATATCACAAATACAACATGAATACAGTGTTTACAAACACTAAAGAATGTGTGCTTGTAAGACAATTTGATGTGGAAGTAAGATGATAAGATGCACCACATACTAACTCCTTTCACTGAGTGCAAGAACGCACAACCTAGGAATCTGAGTCTTGTGTATATAAAGTCCAGTCTTGTGTATGTAAAGTCCAAAACAGGCCTCTTTTCCCATAGTACATACCAAGTTAAGAAGCATGAAGGGCTGATATGGTGACATAGACTTTAATGTGCACAGGCGGGAGAAGCAGAAGCACACAGATCTCTGTGCATCTCAGAGCAGCCTATTCTAAAACAGTTCCAGACCAGCCAGGGCTTTGAAGTGAGATCCTATCTAAGCAAGGGGGTTGGGAGGCTGGAGATGGTTCAAATTGCTAAAAGTACTTGGTGTTCTTACACAGGACCTGGATTTCATTCATAGAACCCACACAGTGCCTTGCAATCATCTGTAACTCTAGTTCTAGAGGATCCAGTGCCCTATTCTGACCCCTGTGAGCACTGCACACAAATGGAAAACTCTGGAACAATGGACTAGAAAAGCAGTTGAATGCTGTCGGCAGATCTTAAAGGGTAGTTCTAGTAGAAACTTGGAAAACATGCTGAGAGCCATGTGTGCGAGCCAAAGTTATATTTTAAGTTTTAATTACTATGCCCTAGAGAGCCATGAAACAAAAATGTGTCTGATCTATAAGTCCCTTGCCCAAGGACAGATAGTTCCTGAAATGCTGGGAGCTATCATTTATGGGAGATAACAAGCCACATGTTTTCACTTCCCTAAACGAGTTTTTTTTAACTCATCTGCACCAGATGTGCTTGATCACATGTGGGTGGGAGGTTCACAGGCAGGAAATATGGCAGGATGTATGCTTCCTTCTGATTGGATATAAGCTGGAGGTATGCCAGGATGTATGCTTGCCCCTGATTGGACCTGATGGAAAATACTTATGATGCTGCAAAACTCAATTCAGAGCTATTTCCCAGGAACCTGGGTATGGACCTGGCCAGAGCCCATCCAGGTCAGTATTTAATTAAAACCTGCTATAAAATTGACCTCAAACTATGGCAATCAGAGGGATTAACATTTTCTGGAGGCACCCAGCAAGATTCAGAGCACCCACTCAAATTTTAAAGCTGGACCTTCACTCTGGAACTCCAGGGATGAAGGGCTGCTTCAGAAGGCATGTGCCTTGAGATGTTCCAAGGCTCTGAAGCTGCCTTCAGTTTGCAGACTATCAGAGTGAACTGCCATGCTGAAAAATTCAGCAAATATCTACAGAGGCCTCCTGGTGAGTCATAGTCTGTTTCTGTTTTGTGAGATCCCTATCTGGGATGTGGTGGGGGTTCAATGGGACCCCAGTATTTTCCCACCCAGGGAATATTGCGTTCTGGTTCTGATTGGAAAGTTTTTCTTGTTTCTCGTGGGAAGTTTTCACTTGTTGGAAAGTTCACTTGTCTGACAATTTGTAGAGAAAGTTGGCCCTCTCAACCTTTCCCAAGGACTGTGGATGGAAGGGGATGTGGAGCTTCCTGGAAATGTTGAGAGCTTCCAACATGAGCTCTATGACCTTGAAAGTGAAGGCTGGACTGTTGTCCATTTGTATGGTCTGTGGAAGGCCAAATCGAGAGATGATGTGGTCCAAGAGTACCTGAGCCACCACATCTGCTGTTTCCCTGGAGGTGTCAAAGGCTTCTCTCCAACCTGTAAAGATGTCAACAAGAGCTAGGAGATAACATGGTTTTTATCAGTGGAAATGTGGGTAAAATCAACCTGCCAATCCTCTCCCAGTTTGTGTCCTCAAAGCTGGTGCAGAGGCTGACATATCTGGAGAGCCTGCTGCAGTTGGCCTTGGCACATATCTGACAGGAGGAGTGAACCTGTGAAACATGAGCTTGAAGTTGGGTGAGGTCAAAGAGGAGCTAAGAAATGGAGCAAAGCTTTGGGGCCTATGGTGGATGTCTGAAATGATGGACAGTGCCTAGTCCTGAGGGAAGATGAGATTGTTATTTAAGTAGAACCATCCTTCCTTTGTCTGTGTGGCCCCTTTTTTCAGGAGTTTGTCCCTCTCCTCTAGTTGATAACAAGGCTATAGGAGGGTGTCAAAACCAAAATATGTTCTGTTGATTCAGAGGAGCTGGAGGCCAGTCCCCCAGGCTACTGAGTCAGCCTTTGCATTGCCTAAGGCCACTGGGTCCTTGTAGGACTAGTGTCCCTAGCAGTGAATTATGGCTACTTCTGCTGGATGTCCTCTGAGAACTAAAACTCCCATAAGTTAACTATGGGAGTACCCTTGGTAGTGAGGAAGCCCATTTCCCTCCAAAGGACAGAATGGGTATGGATTATTAAAAAGACATATTTACAGTCAGTATAGATGTTAGCCCAGTGACCCTCAGCTATCTGAAGCACTCTAGTCAAGGTGATTAATTCAGCCTTTTGTGAAGAGATCCCCATTGGCAGGTGGGTTACTTTGACTGTTTTAGTAGAAGTGACCACAGAATACACCACCTGGTGGTTTCCTGATCTGTCGATAAGAGAACTTCTGTCAACAAAGAGGGTAAGTTGAGGTTTGTGAGGGGTTGGTCTAGGAGACCAGGCTGAAGTGAGCATAAGGCCTCCACAGCCTCTGGGTAGGAGCAAGAGGAGGTCTCAGAGGAGGAAGGAACAGGAAGGAGGGTTTAGGGCAGAGCTGGGTACCAAGGTAATTTGGGGTTTTCTAGAAACAGTAAATGAAAGACTTGGACTCATGAGGGCCCAAGGATGGAGAGGAATGACTCAGAAGATCTAAGAGGTGGTGGATGGAGTATACTGTGACTGACTGGAACAGGATGATCTTGAGTCTCCTGCATGAGTTCAGCCATTGCTGCTAGAGCTGTCAAGCATGGCTACCATCTGCAGATAGTGAGGTTGTTTAGACAGAAATGCAATGGCCCAGTTGGACTAGAACCCCAGTGGCCACTCCCAACCTTTCATCTGTATAAAGGTGATAAGCTCAGGAGGGGTCTGGAGGAGCTAGAGTGGGAGCCAATAAAAGGGGATCTTGAAGTAAAGAGAAGTGGTGGTGGATGGTGGCCAGGTGGGTGAGGGGCCCTTTGAGAGTCTCTGGCTGCCTAGTGTAGGAACTTGGCCATAATGGCAAAGTTAGGGATCCAGTGACAGAAGAATCCCATCAGGCCCAAAAATGAGAGAATCTGATCCAAGGTAACTGGGGGGCTGTAAATCCCACAGGGCTTGGGCACTGTCAGAGGTGAGGGTCTTAGACCCTGGGCTGAGTTGAAAATCCAAATACACCACAGTAGGAGAGCACAGCTCAGCCTTAGATGGGGAAACATGATATTCCAGAGAGCCAAGGTAGTTCAGGAATGGAGAGATGGCCTGTTACGACAGAGGCAGGGTAGGGCTGCAGAGAAGCAGGTCATCTACATATTGGAGGAGTGTGCTAGGACTGGGGTCAAAGGTAAAAAGATCCTAAGCCAAGGCTTGGTCAAAGAAATGGGGGTTATCCCAAAAACCCTGAGAGAGAACAGTCCATGTAAGCTGTCTGGAGGAACAGGTGTAAGGGTCCTCCCAGGTGAACTCAAAGAGGAAGTATGAGTCAGGGTGAAAGGGACAGTAAAAAAGGCATCTTTCAGGTCAAGAACAGTAAAGTGGGAGGTGACAGGAGGAATATTAGACAGGAGGTTTTATGGGTTGTTAACCACTGGGTTGTTGGAATAACTGCCTCATTAATGAGGCAGAAGTCTTGAACTAAATGGTAAGCCTTGGAGGGCTTATGCATGGGAAGAATGGGAGTGTTGCAGGGTGAGTGGATAGAAATTAAAAGTCCCTGAAATAAAAGGCCGGTCATAATAGGCTTAAGACCTTAGTGATTGGTTTCAGAAATAGGAAACTGGGGTCTGGAAGGAGGCAGGGGTCCTTAAGGTAAATTAAGACTGGTGGGTGGTGAGTAACCACCACCAGAGTAGAGGTATCCCATACTTGGGGATCCACTGGAATGGAGGGTAGGGATGTAGGGATAGGCCAGTTTGAGGTAGGAACGTGTGAGTCTATTAAGGGGAGAAAAAGGTGAGAATCAGGATAGGGTGTAGGGGCCAAGGTGAGTGTGGCCCCAAAGTGCCTGAGACTATCAAGGCCAAGTAAAAAAGGCTGTGACATGCACAGTAGCACCCTGACCCAGAGGAACCTGAAACTGGACCCCCAAGATGACAACTGCTGATGTAAGACTCAGGGCCAAATCAAGAAATGCCACAATAGCCATAGAAGCAAAGTTCATCAAACAGCACACACATTAAATACTTCAGCCCTTTGTTTAATTTAAAAAAAAAAAAAAAGCTTCCTTGCAACTCCCAGAATCTGTGCCATTGATTCTGAGTCTTCTCACTCCCTGCCCCCAA
>CABHPP010142150.1:19313-42079 GCA_902168425.1 Peromyscus attwateri | reverse complement strand
AGTGTACCTCCACTGCCACTCAAGACTTGCATAGCTGAGAAGCGAGCTGTGCTCAGGAATGGGTACCCGACCATCCTTTAGAGTGCAGGGCAGCTACTGCTGTCGCCTGTGGTGGCCCCTCTGCAACTGGTTGGCTGCTGCCTGCACTCCAAAGGATGGTCAGGTGCCCATTCCTGAGCACAGCTCGCTTCCCAGCTATGCAAGTCTTGAGTGGCAGTGGAGGTACACTGTTCCCTAGCCCCCCAACTCCTCCCAAGCCCAGCCCGTAGCTCGGTCAGCAGCAGCCCAGCATTCAGTGTGTTCCCGCTCTCACTTCTCCACCTTTCCCAACAAAGTTACAAAGCCGACAGTTGTGCACTGTCCCGCCCTTCCCCACTGCCCATCCCAAGACAAGCCCGCTTCCCAGGTGGCAGTGGAGGCATGCTATTCTCCCCCTGCAGCACTGGAGAGAAGGCAGAGCCGCCTGAGACCTGAGCACCCTGCAATCTGGCAGCTGTGATCATTATTGAGAGTGTCTGGATCCCGGGCCACTTTCTGTTCCTGCTGACAGCCACAGGAAGCACCCAGCTCAGTTCAGCAGCTGTGGCTGTGATCAGGGGAGGGTGGCTGACAGGCACCTCAAGCACCGAACTCCCATGAGAGTGCATTTTTTACCCGCCCTTTTAACAAACAATGGGTAACTTTCCTTCTTCCACAAAGGAGCCTCAGATATTGGCACTTAAAGCTCTTTTACAGACCAGAGATAGTCGCATCAAGCACTCCCACTTCGTTGGTTCTTGGGCTGAAGCTTCTGCCATAGCACCCTGGATATCCCCCGAGAACATTTGCGATCCTTTTTTATGGATGTGTATTCTTTTTTTGGCCAGAAAAAGGGAGGTTCAAGAAGGGAAATCCCCTCATGCAGCATTTGTACCCATACTATTGGGCAGTATAGTCTGTATAAAATCAGGTCCCATGGATGATGTTCTTAGAGCTTTTAATGACCACTGTAAGACACAAAAAATGAATTCCCTCTCGCTTGACTTCCCACATCCATATGTAGAGCCAGATTTGAAGGATGAGGACAACTCATCAAAGAAACCTCCTATACAATCCCCTCCCACCTCACCTCCTACAGAGGGAACTCTGTATCCTTGGCCAGAACTCCCCTCATGCTCATGCCCTGAAGAGCCTAACTGTGATTCCCTTAAGGCAAAAATCCCCCTCAGTAATTAAAGCCTGTACTGCCCCGGGTACCTGAGCCCCTTATGCAAGCCCCAACAATTAAATGTCACTCTACTAATCCTTTTGCCTTTCCAGGCAATGTAGGATATAATGTGGCCAACCATCCCTGGATGCACACCCCTCTCACAGATCTGTCTTTGATTCATAAAGTCATTAATGAATCAGGTCCTGACTTGTCATATTTTGAACAGATGCTGAGACAATGGGCAATGCATTTACAAACCTATTATGATTGGTCCCATTTAATGAAAGCAGTACTCGACCCCACTGCCTTTCTTAACTGGCAAGCGGCCTGTGAAGAACAAGCTGAAGTGCAGGCACACCTGAATATTCAATATAATATTGCTATTTCTCAAGATATGCTGACCAGCAGGGACCAATATGTTGATCCTGTGACTCAAGCCCACATGCCTGCATGCCTATTTTCAGCAGGTCTCTGACCTTGCATTTAAAGCCCTGAAATCCTGCACTCCCTGGATTCAACTGCATACTTTGGTAATCTGATACAGCAGCCCAGGGAATTGTTTACTGACTTCTTAGCCCAAGTCAATGAGGCAGTGGAGAAATGGGTGGATCCTGGCCCAACCAGGGAGATGCTCATTAAGCAATTAACATGGGAAGAGCTTAATGCCCCTAACCACAATGCAATTTGCAGCAGTGCATAATGAGGACATCCATAAATGGGTGATCATCACTCAGGACCCATAGCTGCACTTACAGCCTCTCTCAATGTATTATTAGCTTCCAAAGATAATGATTGTGGTGAGTCCTCTCCCCACTCACCTGAACATTCTTGTTGGGGCTGTGGTTAGCAAGGTCACCTTCGTAGAGACTGTCCTAAAGCTAGATGCAAGACCAAATGTCCCCAAAGCCCCAAATGCCAAAAAGAGTTTCATTTGGGCAAGTGATTGCAGACCTCCTCAGGTTCCTTTAAACTCAAAGAGGGGTACCTCTCAGCCCAGCAAGTAAGAGGGGGTCACTCCATACTCAGACTGTTCTGGATCCTTCCAATATTCTCCCATTCTCCCATGATAACCATTTACCAGGATGGCAGACCCACCAAGGGACTGATGGACACAGGGTCAGAAGCCACTGTAATATCTCTTGATGCTCCAGCCTTCCCACATTGCAAACTTGAAGATGGCCCAACCATTACCAGGGTAGAAGAAGATAAGCCTTCAAAAACAACCCTTTACCTGGTTCACTAGAAGGACCTTGATGGCAATCAGGGGTGATTCCACCCTATTATACCTGATACACCCTGTACACGTTGGGGTCGTGATCTATTAGAGGAAACGGGGGGGCTATACTTACCACAAATGATAAGGCCTTTTGTGAGGATATAGTAACACATGATATGACAGGTCAATCTGGTAGAAATTCTAGCCTTCACCCCAAATTCTAAGGGCCACTGCCCCACACACAGATATAAATATTCCAAGGCCCATACCACTAAATGAGACATCACAAAAGCCTGTGTGGGTGGGCCAATTGCCTTGGATATTGCTCTGTATAAATAAAACACTGATTGGCCAGTAGCCAGACAGGAAGTATAGGCGGGACTAACAGAGAGGAAAATTGAGGGAACAGGAAGGCAGAGAGAGAGAGAGACTGCCTGCAGCCACCGCCAGGACAAGGAAGATGTAAGGTACCAGTATGCCATGAGCCACGTGACAAAGTATAGTGCTGTGGGATGGTCTGTATGTCAAATGCTCTGATTGGTCAATAAATAAAACACTGATTGGCCAGTGGCCAAGCAGGAAGTATAGGTGGGACTAACAGAGAGGAGAATTGAGAGAACAGGAAGGTGGGAGGAGACACCGCCAGCCGCCACCATGACAAGCAGCATGTGAAGATGCCAGTAAGCCACAAGCCATGTGGCAAGGTATAGATTTATAGAAATGGATTAATTTAAGATGTAAGAACTAGATAGCTAGAAGCCTGAACCATTAGGCCAAACAGTTTAAATAATATAAATGTCTGTGTGTTTATTTTATAAATGGGCTGTCAGACTGCCAGGGTTTGGCAGGAGCTGGAGAGAGAAAACTCTCTAGCTACAAGAGAGACTGCCTGCAGCCACCACCAGGACAAGGAAGATGTAAGGTACCAGTATGCCACAAGCCACGTGACAAAGTATAGATTAATAGAAATGAGCTAAATATAAGAGTAAGAGCTAGACAATGATAGGCCTGAGCTAGTGGCCAAGCAGTTTAAATAATATAAGTGTCTGTATGTTTATTTTATAAGTGGGCTAATGGACTGCCGGGACTTGGTAGGACCCGGAGAGAAAACTCCAGCTACAGCCAGTGGCCTATTATAGAACCCAAACTATCAGAGTTGAGAAAATTAGATGAAGAGCAATTGTCATTGGGCCATATTGAACCTTCCCACAGTAGATTTAACACCCCCATTTTTGTAATTAAGAAAAAGTCAGGAAAATTTTGCCTTCTGCAAGACTTAAGGCAAATCAATGCACAAATGGAAAAGATGGGCTCAGGCAGGGTTGCTGAACCCAAGGCATTATTCCACCAGGATTGCATATTCTTATAATAGATACTAAAGATTGTTTTTTCCTCAATACCACTAGCTCCAGAGGACAGAGAGCACTTTGCATTCACTGTCAGGGAGCCCAATGTTCAAAAACCTGCTTCCCATTATCACTGGAAGGTGTTATCCCAGGGTATTAAAAACAGTCCAATTATGTGCCAGTTATATGTTCAACAGGCCTTAGCTAGGATCCCTGGTGAGGTATTAATGATTCACTATATTGATGATATCCTGTTGGCTCTCCTGAGCAGACAGCGACTTCAGGAGTTATTGCCCCAGCTCCTTGAGGGCTTAGGAGCCCTTCACCTCAAGGTGCCTCTAGAAAAGATACAATGGCTATGCCCATTTGCCTTCTTAGGTTACCAAATCGGCCAAGCTGTCCAACCCCTTAATGCCTCTATTATAATATGAGAGTCCTACTCCCTTAAAGACCTCTGTAGATGTAATTCTGAACAGTTTTATTAAATTAGAAACACAGGACCAAATGCAGAGTTAAAAGCCCAAGAGGTCAGAGCAGCAGCCAAGAGCTAAGACCAAGAGCGCCTTCTTACCCCTCACTGTCACTATTGTCCTTCCCCTCTGAAAGAGACCTACTTCCTGTGTGTCTGTCTTTTTATTGACTTTCTGTTCTGCCTTCACGTTGGTTGTAAACCCAACCACATGACCTCCTCGTCACTGTCTCTCTATACAAACCTTCAGGTCCCTATGGTTGGTATTGAGATTAAAGGCGTGTGTCTCCATGCTGGCTGTATCCTTGAACACACAGAGATCTGCCTGTCATGTGATTGGGATTAAGGGCATGTGCTACCACTGCCAGACTTCTAAATGGCTTGCTATTAGCTCTGACTCCCAGGCAACTTTATTTATTAACGTACAAATAAAATCACATTTCAGCACAAATAAAATATCACCATAGACCTCCAAGAACTCTATGGCACTATTAATTGGCTCAAACAATTTCTCCCAATTCCCAATGAAGACATTAGACAACTGTTCTTCCTTCTTGAGGGGCATACCTCTCCCTCTGCAAAAATACAGTTGACAGAGGGGGTTAAGGATCTCTTAAAGAGGGCTACCGGACTTGCCTATAATGCCTCCCTAAGGAGACATGATTCAAATGTTCCCCTGATAGCCCTAGTCCTTTGGACCAAGGGCGGCATATTGGGAGCACTGTGGCAGTCAGGATACATCTATCACATTCTGGGCTATCCCGTATCACCTCAAAGTTTAATATTGCCTTTGAGATAGACATTAAAGCAAGAGGAACTGCTAGGAGAATCATGGGCCAGGAGCCAGACAAGATTTTCCTTCCCTTCTCCCTCCAAAATACTCAGCCCTTATGGGCAGACTCTCTTCCCTTACAGAAAATAATGACAGGTTTTCCAGGGACCTTGGATAACCACTTTCCCCAAGATGAATGTTTGTCAGTCTTGTCACTCCTCGAGTTAACTTTAAGCCCATGTGCTAATCCCTCAAATTTCCCTCTTTCTCAAGTGGCTATAGCCTTTATAGATGCCAATAAAATGGACTTTGGCCTAATTATCACAATGCCAAATAGCAAAGAAATAACTCACACCCAACTCAACCCAGGCTCTGTCCAAATGGGGAATTCCTGGCCATCCTTAAAGTACTGGAATAGAGCCAGTCAATGCCCATAAACATTTTTTCAGACAGCCGATACATGACCCAGGCATGCAAGCTGTTGTCCTTTGCTAAAATAAAAACCCTTAGATATCCCATCTCAATGACCATGAAAGCAATACAAGACATGCTAGAGAATAGGAGGCATCCCTGGTATATATCCCATATTTGATCACACTTGGGATTGCCAGGAATGCTGGCTACTGGCAACCACCATGTGGATAAAATGATCGTGACAATGTTTCTGCCAGCACTGGAGCAGGCCAAGTGCTTACACCAACAATTCCACCTGTCACTTCATAACCTCCATACTTCTGTCAAACTTATCCTTGTCAAGCTGTAAGCAGCTTGCATGAACTTGCACCACATGCACCCCCTTAGCACCTTTGGGGGCCCTGAATCAAATGGGAGTAAATCCCAGAGGCCTAGTACCTAACATGCTATGGCAAATGGATGTTACTCACTATGCCCCCTATGGCAATCTTAGGAACATGCATGTGATTGTTGATACCTGCTCCACCTTTGTTTATGCAATAGCCCAAATGGGAGAAAATGCATCACAGGCCATCAAAGCCTTAAAAACAGCCATGATGGCAGTGGGAGTACCCTGAGCACTTAAAACAGACAATGGCTCCACATATACCTCCCAATCATTGAAGCAATTTCTGCATGATTGGGGCATCAAGCACATGATGGGGATCCCCTATAACCCACAAGGCCAAGCAATTGTGGAGAGGGCAAACCACTCAATTAAAGAGGAGCTATCTAAATTACCATCAGAATCTAAAAGAGACCCACGTTTGGCCTAAGTGGAGATTCTTTTTAAAAGGAACTTCTTGGCATTTAATAATGGAGGCCTTAGCCTGGCATACAAGCACTGGGCATCCCTCCCCAGGGAGACTCTGCTTCCTCTAGTAAGATGGAGGGACCCTCTCACCAATATCTGGCAGCCACCCTCCCCCATGTTGATATGTGGGTGAGGTTACACTTGTGTCTTTCCACAGGATCAGACCAAACCCATATGGGTGCCTATCTGAGATATCACACCTGCCATAGACCGGGAGAACATACCAGACTAAGAAGACACTCCATCACCTATGTCCTTGGCATAATTCATGTAATCATAGGTACAACCTTGGGTAATCCCCAAACCCCAACCAACAAGACATGGCTCATTATCAACATAGATACAGGAGACATAGCAAATAGAACCAATTCTTTAAATCATCCCAGAGGGACTTGGTTCCCTGATCTTTATGTAGACCTATGTGACTTGGTAGGAGAAGCTTGGGACCCCTCTGATCAGGACCCATTTCCAGTGTATTAGTGTAACTCCTCTGGGGGTCAAAGTAAAACCAGAGGTCTTGGGTTCAATGTATGTCCAGGGTACTCATGAACCAAAGCAAAATGATACAATGTGGTGACATGAGTGACTATTTCTGCAAGGCCTGGGGATGTGAGTCCACAGGCTGGATAGCTTAGATGCCCCCTGTTAAAGGGGATCTCATTACTGTACAATATGCAGGAAACATGAAAACACTGGGTACTAGCACCTGCAGGTTTGGGGGGAACTGAGTGGACTGTGGCCCCTGCTATGACAAGGAGAGGTTCCCCTATCACCCATGAGCCACTCAAAAGGGAAGATGCAATCAACTAGTCATTAAATTCATGGAGGTGGGAAAAAAGCAAGATGGGTCAGCAGGCAAAACATAGGGGTTGAGATTATACCACTCAGGGTATAATTCTGGGCTATTGTTTACCATAAGGCACATCCAAGAGCCATAAGAATGGTAATTAGACCTAATACCATCCCTGCATACATCCTCCCACCCATCAAGCACTACTACCACATCCTTAACCACAGCAGGTGAGAATTCTATCAATATCTCCCATGTAATAGGCAGAGACACTCGCCACTACACCACAGTAACCCCCAAAACCTCCAACCTGGAAAGAATCTCTACAGAAGCCCCTAACATTGACCCTCTGGTAACTTTGGTAGAGAAAGCCTACAGAGTCTTAAATTCCTCTAGGTCTAATACAACTACCTCTTGCTGGCTCTGTTATGATATGGGCCTGCTGTATTATGAGGAAATAGCAACACTGGGCTCTTTTACAAGTAGTACTGATTCAAAGTCTTGTCACCAGAAATCCAGAGTGTCCCTTATGCTCCAGCAAGTAATGGGCTTTATGTGGGAATGGTTCCCTCCATTCATCTACATGTTTGCAACCAGACTCATGCATTGTGCAATAGTCACAATTCTTTATTCCCCACAATGATACCTGGTGGGCCTGTCCTACAGGATTGACACCTACTCACACCACAGTGTTCCTCATAAAAAGAGGTTCTGCATGCTAGTATGGCTGGTCCCCAAACTCCTCTATCACCCAGATGAGGAATTTCTTGCTAAATGGAGCATGGTCTCAAGGAGCAAGGTAAAAAGAGAGCCATTAATTGCACTTACACTCACTATCTTTTTGGAAGACAGCATAGCTGGAGTTGGGACAGGAACAGTCTCACTGATTATTGAAAATCAACACTATGCCAGCCTAAGAGCAGCCATTGATGTCAATATAGAAAGGTTGGAGAGCTCCACCACCCATCTTCAGTAATCCTTATCCTCCCTTGTAGAGATGGTTTTACAAAATAGGCAGGGGGTTGGATATAATGTACCTTCAACAAGGAGAGTTATGTGTAGCCCTAGGAGAGGAATGCTGCTTCTATATAGATCACTCTGGCATAGTGAAAGATTCCATTGCAAAAGTAGGGGGAAAAGGGACTCAACAAGAGAAAAAGGGAAAGAGAGGTGAACCAAGGTTGGTTTGAATCCTTGTTTTATTTGTCACCCTGGCTGACTACATTGATTTCCACTCTGCTGGAACTGCTTATGATCATATTTCTGACTCTAGCATTTGGGCCATGCCTCTTTAATAGAGCCATGATCTTTGTTCAGAAAAGGGTTGCAGAGGTTGAAGTCCAGACCATGAAGATGAGATATCAAAGTATCCAACCAAGAGAATCAGGGGAGTACCTATAATACCAGAATGCTGTATGATGATATTGCTAAAATTTTGTTAGCTTTTATTTTTTAGGAAGAAGAAAATGTTGTTGATGCAAAAGAGGATGGCACAGCATATGGCACTGGGCAATATGGAAAGGTCCAATAGGATGATCATAATTATAGCATCTAACGTAGGTCATTTGTCCAGCACACCATGGCAGACTCTGG
The DNA here is from genome assembly GCA_902168425.1 of Peromyscus attwateri. Lineage (NCBI taxonomy): Eukaryota > Metazoa > Chordata > Mammalia > Rodentia > Cricetidae > Peromyscus > Peromyscus attwateri. Next base: position 33,437 of record CABHPP010142150.1, on the reverse strand, counting down.
GGTGGCACCCTCTGAGGGCTGGTAGGCAAAAATAGGTAAGAGTCCATTAGGCAGACCAACCTAAAACAGGCACAGTTACCATGTTGGGGTCCCTAAGGTAAGGATGACAAGATTGGAAACAAGAACTCCAATTCCCACTGTTGTCCTGAAGTTTTTCAAAACAAAAGGGTGAAATGAGGCAGATAAGGCCCACATATCAGATGAATGAGCTAAGCCTCAAGTAAAAAAAAGCTGCGACATGTACAGTAGCACCCTACCCAGAGGATCCTGAAACTGGACCCTCAAGATGACAACTGCTGATGTAAGACCCAGGGCCAAATCAAGAAATGCCACAATAGCCATAGAAGCAAAGCCTGCCAAACAGCACACACATAAATACCTCAGGCCTTTGTTTAATAAAATGACCTTGCTTGCAATTTCCAGACTCTGTGCCATTGATTCTGCTCTTCTCACCCCCATCCCCCCAAGGGTACCCAGGCCAGTAGAGCCAGAACAACAATACATGGCCTCAGTGGTGGCCAGGGGTCAGGGAAGTACCATGATCAGTGGTCCTACTGGCTGCATTTGAAGCAGACTCCTCACAGAATTGACTTGGGCTGAGCTCCAGTGGGATGGAGCCACATGGTCAACTTCCCTTGTCCCCCTTGTGGGAGTGCCAGTGGTCTCAGGACAGCTGCCAAGGTGTGTGCTTGGAGCATAGCCTTCTATTGCAGCTGAGCCTAACAAGAAAACTCAGCTGCCTCTTCTCAGGTATTAAAAACCTTAAAAACCACTTTCACCAATTCCTGTATGGGGTTTGGGGGCAGTGCTCAGCTCTTTTTAATTTCTTTCTAACATACAGCACTGACTGAGAAATGAAATGAGTGGCCAGGACTGTGGCTCCCACTGGGGAAGCTGGGTCAAGGTAAGAATACTGAACCATGGGCTCTTGTAATCAATTTAGAAAAATGGCTGGATTTTCATCAGCTCTGCATAATCTCTCAGAGCTTTTCAAAATTAACAACTTTGTCCAAGACCATTTCCATACCCTGGAGGAGGCAGCAGAACATGAGGTCTCACCTATGATGGCCATTTTGATCTGGTTGATAGTCCCAGCAGGGCTGCCATTTCACCCACAGGGACTGTATTGTTCACTAAGTGGGTTTGGTCTGCATACTGGCTTGCTGCTGCCTGAACTCAACCTTGCTCCTCAAGAGTGAATGTGGAGGCCTGGATGACATAGAGGTCATGCCATGTCAGATCAAAGGCTTGGAAAAGATAAATTCCTTGATATAACAGAAGGATTAGCTGAGAAGAAACCCAACAGTTTTTCTATCTGTGAGAGATCCTGAAGGGATAAGGGGGCATGGCCTTAAACAATCCTGTCAGTTCCAGCCACCTCTCAGAGAGGGCAGAGGAGGGCAGGAGTCTACCAAGACCAGGTGTATTGCTAGAGTTTTCCTGCCTGGCCCACAGTCAGGACAAATCTCTCTCACCTGCCAGTCCCACAGCCGCTCAGACCCAACCAAGTAAACACAGAGACTTATATTGCTTACAAACTGTATGGCCGTGGCAGGCTTCTTACTAACTGTTCTTATAGCTTAAATTAATCCATTTCCATAAATCTATACCTTGCCACATGGCTCGTGGCTTACCGGCGTCTTTACATGCTGCTTGTCCTGGCGGCGGCTGGCTGTGTCTCCTTCCACCTTCCTGTTCTTTTTTCCTCTCTGTTAGTCCCGCCTATACTTCCTGCCTAGCCACTGGCCAATCAGTATTGTATTTATTGACCAATCAGAGTAATTTGACATACAGACCATCCGACAGCACAGGTGTGAGAAGATTGGTATTGAGAGAGGATTCAGGTGTTGTTAGGCCAATGAAGGAAGGAGGCCAGGGTGTAGGTTGCAGCATTGAAGGATAGGGAGAGGCAGTAGGAGGAAGGGGAGGAGAGAAAGGCAAGTAAGGAGGAAGAATTTGGTCTTCAAACTTTTTCCCAGAAGGGAAAGAAATGGGGAGGGATGGATAAAGAGAGGAATCTGAGGAATGTTGGCCACTGAATGGAACGTGTGGCACCATAGGAGGGGGAAGGATAGGTAGGGTTCAGGGCTGTGGGGTAGGGGCCAGTGTCTCAGGCAGGATGGTCAGGGCATAAATGTTCAGGGTCTCAGTTCCCAGATAGATGGGAATCTGGAGGTGCCATGACCCTAGCCAATAAGACCAGTGCCATAGAACATTGGCTGCTGAAGGGAGGACAGGAGAGCAGAACCCAAAAACCATGAACATATAGCAGTTCTATCCACTTATCTCTATGCTGGCAAAAATTTTCAATATCACGGAGGATGGTAAATTCAAAAGTTCCCTCCAGTGGCCATCTTGATTGGTTATCAAGAACATATTGTGGCCAGGCCTTAGTGCAACAGAGAAATCAGTCATTCAGGACATATGGTATCAGATAGCCCCAATTTGAATAGATTTTGTAAAAGACACCCCAAGGGTGTTTGGGGATCTGGCTTAGAGCTGCAGGTGCCCATTTCACAAGCCTGTGCCAGAACACAAAGTCTAAAGCAATGTAACCACTTCCATTAGGCTTTGGGGAAAAAAATGGGGATATGCCCTTGAGCAAAACGTTTTCTGAAGAAAGGGTCCCAGGGAACAAAGGCAGGTCTTTGCTCTGGTAACAGGTCGGGGAGTGGCATGGCCATGTCTTTGGCAGGACACCCTAAAAATCAGAGGAGGCCCTGGGCCTCTAAGGCAATGACTTGGAAAGGACAACTTACCCAGCCGAAAGGTGATCTAGTCTGGCAGAGGGCAGGTGTGGAGGAAAGGGGTGTTTTTCCACCACTTGGCTGAGGGCCCATAAGGAAAAAAAATCAACCCTTCCCAGTCAGTGCACCAGATGAAAACTTTCTGTACCCTGATATGAAGCCTCTCCACTGATGCAGTAATCCAAATCAGACCAAATCAAACTGAATTAAGAAAAAATTCCAGATTTAATGAGTAAAACATTCCTGGATGATTTTTCAGCCACTATAAAGAAGACAGGGAGAAGAGACTGAAAAACCACATTACCTTTCTTTGGGGACAGTTTAAATATCCTGTAAGTGGTCTTGAGAATCTTTGGGGAGGATCTGCCATTTGGCAGTTGTTCTGGAATGATGCAGGGTTTGGAGAAAGAGAGAGATGGGGGTGCTGAGGTGGAGTTTCCACCTGAACATCATGTCTCCCTGTTTTGTTGAGAAGTTTTATCTGTGTTTTCTGGTGTGTCCATAAGTTTTGTGCAAGCATGAAGCTGAAACAAAAATGGGTCCAACATTTTTGCTGTCTCTGCTGCCAACAACAGCCAGTCACCACTGCTGCCATGGCTGCATTTGTGGTTGGGGCTCAGAATTTATCTCTTAGCTCTCTGGTCACTGCATTCAGGTTAGGATTTCAAATGTCTTTTGAGTATGGGTAACATTAAAGTTGTTTTATGTTGTTTTTATTGGAAAGCTGGCTCTAGAGTTGGATTATGAGCTCTCCCTTCACTAGACCCAGGCATATTTAAAAGTTTCCTTAATGCCATTGTGTCAATTAACCTGGCACAGTGACAGGGAAAAGAAAGCAAAGCAGAACAGCCAAAAAGTTAAACTTGCTTTGTGTGAAATTCTGTACCTCAAGATTTATAAGTTTATTTTGCTGGATATGAATAAAAATCTATGAAAAAGAAGTTAACTTAAAACTAGTAACATTGGGAATTGATAGCTAAAAATTCATGCATAGGTAATTTTAAAGAAACCATGTATTATGATTCCATTTATGGATATAAGTGTCATGTGGATTGCCATTATCTTTAGGCAGCCACATAGCTGGTGCCATTTTTTCTAGGATTGGAGAGGATAGAATAGATGTCATGTGACTTCACCATCTTTGGGCATCCACAGAGCTGGCAGTCATCTTTGCTAGGTTGGAGAAGAGGGATGTCATGTGATTTGACCACCATCTTGATTAAAGATGACCACGTGGAGTGAGCTACCAAACAGGCAACAACAGGTCTCCAAGGAATTTTGGATTAGGATAGATTTTTGTATTATAAGTCCTGTCCTGTCCTGAAAACAAGGTTTAAGAAAGTAGGATTTAGAAACAGTGCTTGTTTAATGAGGTATTAAAGCTGTACTTCCATGCTTTTATATGCAAGAATGTACCTTGCCCTGGCAGCTAAACTTTGTAATTTAAGAATCACCCAGGTTATAATGGCTTTAAAGACATGAAGGGGTCATGGAGAACAACTGGAGCTTGCAAATGTGTGGCTGTACTGGAGTTCCCAAAGAGAGCCCTGTTGCAATGAGGGACCTTAGCAGTTTTAGAAAGGCTGGTGCCATGTGATAGGCACCATAAGCACCAGCTACAATGAAATGGAGCAGGCTGGGATCCAGAAGCTTGACTATGTATATGCTGCCAAAGGTGGGGCCAAAGAGGTGATTCAAGCCTCTCAAGAAAAACCAAAAGGATTGTGAATGAATCCCAGATATTGAGCTTTGAATTGTTTGCACTGTTGAAACTTGGTTTTGTCTTATGCAGAGTGTGGTTGTCCTGTATCTTCCCTCTTGAAGTAAAAAAAAAAAAAAGAAGGTACTTCATTTTTGACATTTTTGCAGCAGTATGCAGTTGAAAATTTTAAACTTTTTTAAGAGGAAATTTTGGAGTTTTACAGAAAATTTAAATTAAAAAGCTGGATTTTTTAAGGAATGTTCTTTAAAATATTTAAATTTATGAGGCTATGGGACACTTTAAGTTTATAAAATGTTTCATATTATTAATATTTAAATTGAAAAATAAGTAAATAAAAGGCTAAATATTAAAACTACAGCTATGGGCACCAAATACTAAACACCAGAAACTAGGATGTTCCTATCTTATGATTCAGCAAGATAATGATCTAAGTAGTCTGGCAAAGAACTTTGTTGTAGAAATTTAGTAGAATCTCTGCATGGGGTAGATATTAGAATGAACAACTATTTTTCAGAAGTACTTTAACCTTGAAGAATCCTTGTGATTATTTCCCATGATCTGTAGAATTGTTTTGCTGAAGGGGCTTTGCAGCCATACAATGACTTTGGTCACAAGATGCCTCAAGCACACCTGAGGCTCTTGTATTATTGTGTATTGCACATGATACATAATAAAAGACTGGAGTCATGGAGGCATGTAATGATCTCCTTCAGTAAATCATGTAAATTAAGATTAGGGACCTTAATATCAGGAAATACTTTGTGTAAAAATCAATAAATATGTCTTTGTGTGCCTGTTTGGTGTTCAGTCCACCAGAAGATGCTGTGGGATGTTCTCTATGCTGTGAATGTATTGCTCTGATTGGTTGATAAATAAAACATTGATTGGTCAGTAGCCAGGCAGGAAGTATAGGCAGGACAAGCAGAGAAGAAAATTCTGGGAAGTGGAAGGCTGAGGAGAGGAGATGCTGCCAGCTGCCACCATGAGAACCAACATGTAAGATACTGGTAAGCCACAAACCATGTGGCAAGGTATAGATTTATAGAAATGGGTTAATTTAAGATGTAAGAACTAGATAGCTAGAAGCCTGAGCCATTAGGCCATATAGTTTATAAGTAATATAAATCTGTGTGTTTACTTGGTTGGGTCTGAGCAGCTGTGGGACTGGCGGGTAAGAGAGATTTGTCCTGACCGTGGGCTAGGCAGGACCAGGAAAACTCTAGCTACAAGAAGATGCTAGACCTTCCTGTCACCACATAGGCCTTAAGATTTCATCTTGGGAGTGCCTTCTTTCTTCAACCGACATGTGATACATAGTGTATACTGACAGAACTTGGAGCTGCTCCTCAGTTTATGAGTCTTAACTCTTTGGGGGTTGAAAAACCTTTTTTTACAGGGGTAGCCTAGGACTATCTGCATATCAAATGTTTGCACTGAGATTCATAATAGTGACAAAATTGTAGCTATAAAATAGCAACAGGAATGATTTTGTGTTTGGGGTGGTCATCACAATACAACATGGAGAACTGTATTGAAGTGTTGAAGCAATGGGAAGATTGAGAACAACTGGCTTAGAGAATGTCTCTCCTTACCCAAGATCTATTCATGCTTGAGAATATATGTCTAGCCTCATCATCATTGCTAACTTTGTTAAGCTTAAACTATTTTGATAAACTGAGTCATATAAGGAACTGTTATATTCTGTGATGGTGTACTATAAAAGAATAAGGAAACTTCCCAGTCATTGGTGGACTGTGTTTATGAGCTAAAAGTTTTATTTTGATAATTCACTTGAGAAATTGTTATATTTTTAAGGCTCAAACTTAACAGAGATAAAGCTAAAGACCTTTTCCTAAGGTCAGGCATTAGACAAAAACCCCTATTCCATCAGGGGCTTGAAGAAAGTTCCTGATTGCTAAAAATTGAGTCATCTCCTTATCTCTGGCAAAAGGAACTTGTGGCCCTTTCATTAACATATGACTGTGGTGCCTATTAACTTGTCAAGGACAATACTAGCCTCTAGGTTCCTTCAGTCCCTGCTCATAAGCCCTACCCCTGCAAATCCTAGTCTTATGAAAACTAATAACTTATTGTAAACTGTTAAGGATAATTAAGAAACTATAGCTTTGTCAGCTTAGCAGGAGCAGCAGGCAAACAGGTTCTTCCCCAAGACTGCAGCCACCTTGTTAGTTTATTTCATGTTTAAAAATCAAGGCTTGCTTTTTCTAGAGCTACTAGGTTCCTGTAGAGAAAAGGCAGACAGGTTTGCCTTGTTATTAGGCTGTGTATTAAAAGATAAACAGGTTTCAGATGTAACTTTCCACTTAAGAAACACAATTGGCAATGACTGGTATCAGTAGTAACTGCTTGTGTTTCTGATAAATGATTAGATGGAAACATAAAGTGTTAAATTCAATGCAAGTTTTAAGGATCTAAGAAAATGTTTTAAGGTATTAAAGTCTGGGGATATGATAGTGCATTAAGTTCTGAGGGTCTAAGATGAATAAATGTCTAAGTGTGTGAATGCTTAAGTAAGTTATGAGGGTCTCAGAAAGTGATTTATGATGTAAATGCAAATTGTAAAGGTATAAATAAATGATTTAAGGTATGTGAAATTGGAAATGTTTCAGATTTCTTTCCTCCTTCTATGCTATTGTTACACTAAGATTTCAAAAGTTCAGAGTTTTAACATTGATCAATGGAATTCTGATAAGCTGGTAGAGTAGTAACTACTTACTGTTTAGTCACAAGCTCAAGATTTTGCATTTCCATTGGTTGTCTTCTAAGTATAGACTTAAGGTGCTTCTCATTGGGCTAAAGACATCTCTGTCCAGTCTATATCTGGCTCTCTGGATAGAGAAAAATATGTTCATGCTTTTTAACACAAATTTATAGCATTCACTTGGACTCAAAGTTGTGAGTCTAGTCCAATTGATTTACAGACATGTTACCTACTTTTTCTACAATATGGATTTTAGTACCGATTGGTAATGCTAGTATAGAAAATTTATATGCCTTTTTGTAAACTAAAAAATTCATGTAAGCTTCAGATAATCGAGCTTCATATAAGACTTGGATCCACTTCTTACAGGTCAAAAGGACTCCAGATAAGTACAGCCTATGTATCCCCACCTGTCTATTCCTGAGGATGGTATATTTCTCTCTTGATCTTGAGGCTCCTTCCATTCCCTAACTACTAGGACTATGGGCCTGAAAGTTCCAAATGTAATATTTTCCTTTAAGTTTCTAAATTTTAATTTCTGTCCCTAGTCTATATCTCTCTCAGCAGATTTCCACTTGGCTGACAGACACATCCAAGCATCAGCTGCTGACTACAACCTGTTCCAAATGACTGAGAGCCCTGTAATTGCTGAAATCTGATGTTGACCAGTCCAGTCAATGTGAATACACCCTGTCTCTTCAGCTGGGTGAGTGAACCAGATGTTTCTGATAAATGCCCCATTGCCTGAATTCCCTCCTTGCCTTTGACTACCATTCCAACCTTCCTGGGCCCTGACAATAACACACTAGTTTCAACATGAAGTAGTTACAGAAGACAATATGTCACCCCTTGTCCCCCAGCAGGCTGAAATGTTAGCTCAAAAGGAAACTCCCTGGCATAGGGGACAAAATTGCTACCTGTAATGCCTCTTGGCATACCAGGAAAGGTACCTGTTAAAACCAAGATCTACCAACAGGAAGATTCATTAGCTGAAATATTTCTATAGTATGATAGGGCACTCAGCCTGCTCTATGTAAAATAAAGGTTATTATATAGCTTTAAGGAAAAAAATCTGGCTGTACTCAAAAAATTATTGCAAAAATGGGGACCTGAGATGAAGTAAGAAAGTGGTCCCCATTCTCATTTCCAGGTTCCTTCTAGATAGTAATTTTGATGTCAGTGTTCACAGGGCCTTTGGCCCTGCTGCTTCTGAAATTTCTGTTGGCTCTTGCATGTTGATGCCTTAATTAAATGATAATTCCTGTCTGGGTATCATTAACAGGTACTCATAAGAGTGAGGAATTTGACTCAGGATAAAACTCAAGGAGGGACCTAATGGGTCTTCATGAAAAAAATCTACCCCTCTGATGCCAATGCAGATTGAGAGCCCAATATCACCAGCTTTGGCAAGCATTAATGTAAGCCTAGGAACTGTAACCATGAGATTGGATTCTCCAGAAGAGCTGACAGCTAAAGTCATGCTGGGATCAAGAAAAATGGGCCTTGGCGGTACGTGTTACTGGAGTTGTATCCATGCCAGTGGATGTCCACACAATCCAGAAGAGAATTTGACATTGCTGCTGCCACTGTTGCTGTTATAGCAATGGCGCCCACCACTGCTACTCTTTCTGGGATTACCATTTCATAATTGCTTACTACAGCTAGCACAATGGAAACCCTGGCAACAAAAGTAGCTACCACAGTTAGTTCATCTTTCATTCTATTGGGCATGATAAATTTAATTCAGTAGTTATGTACATCTCGATTGACTTTGAAAATTATAAATTTATAAACTCAAGTTCCAGTTGCTTTTGGGATACTATCTTACAAGGACACCAACACACAGTATGACTCATTAAGGAAGGGAATGTCTTAGTTGCCTTTAGCCTACTGGCTATGGGTGAGATAGTACCTCTGTTGGTCTTTTCTGTATCAAATACACAGATTGCAAGCCCAGTGCCACTTTGAGATCTTTGGCAGCAATTAACTCTGCAGCTCCCACACGATTGAGCCTGTATGAAAATGAGTATTCAGAGACGGGTAATGCCTGGGGGGCACTCACCAACCTAAGACAGAGCACCTGTGTGGCCTGGGCAGGCGTCTCCATGACGGGTAAGGTGACCTGCTGATGTCCCACGCAACCCAAGTCAGAAGCTCATTTATTAATAAAAGGGGGACCTGTAGGGCCCTGGCCCCCGTTTTGGGTAACTGCTGCCTTGCTTGTGCACCTTGACCTTGATATCCTCCCTATGCCAATTCCCTGCCAAGTTCCACCCTCCTGAATGCTTAAGAGAAGTTCCTTGTCTGTGTATCCTGAATAATGGGTGTTAAAAGATTAGAAGCAAGATTGTAAAACATCAGTAGCGAACTTCTGCCCTCCGGCGTCCTCCCATTGTGCTGTAAGCCTGTATTTAAGATCTCCTCCCCCCTTCAATAAATGACATTTGGCATTTAAAATTAATATATATATATATATATATATATATAAATTGAATGAATACTGCGAATGTAATCTATGAATACCACAAATGTGATTAATATCATGAGTGTAATTAATGAATATCATGAGTGTAATTTAAAAAATAAATTAATTAATAAATTAATTAATTAAAAAAAACTCAAGGAGGGAATGTGAGAGTCAAAGTTACATTTTAAGCTTTCATTACTATGCCTTAGAGATCCATGAAACAAAAATGCCTCTGATCTGCAAGCCCCTTGCCCAAGGACAGATAGTTCCTAAAATGCTGGAGCCTTTTTAGGGAAATAACAAGCCGCATAATTTCATTTCCCAAAAAAGTTTGTTTGACCCATCTACACTGGATGTGCTTGACCACATGTGGGTAGGAGATTCACAAGCAGGAAATAACAGCAGGATATATGCTTGCTTATGATTGGATGTAGGCTAAAGGTATGTCAGGATGTATACTTGCCCCTGATTTGACATGATGAGAAATACATAAGCTGCTGCAAAAATTGAGTCAGAGCCATTTCCCAGGAACCTGGGTGTGAGCCTGGTCAGAGCCCATCCACCTGGTCTTAATTAAAGCTTGCTTCAAATCTGATTTCCAACCATGGTAGTGGTCTTATTCTCGATCAGTGGAATTAACACATGTAGATTGTAGAGGCACAACTAAAGAGATTTCAGAGGGGAGCAATGTTAACAACTAGGCTAGAAGCTAGTTCTATGATAATTTAGGCAAAGAATCTGACAAATTGCCTCTGATGGTTTGAAATAAAATGGCCCCCATGGGCTCCATAGTGCCACAAGGAGTGGTGTTGGTGCATGCCTTTAATCCCAGTACTTGGGAGGCAGAGGCTGGCAGATCTTTGTGGATTCAGTGCTAGCCTAGTCTACAGAGTGAGTTCCAGGACAGCCAGAGCTACACAGAGAAACCCTGTCTCAAAACACCCACACCCACACACATACACACACACACACACACACACACACACACACACACACTATAACTACATGTTTCTTTTCATAATTCATTGGGTGTGAATGTGTTCATAAGTACTATATATGCTTTTAAAATAGAAATTGTTGGTGCTGAGAATAAGATCTGTTACACTTGAGTGAATCTGGTTAAGTGCAAGAAGAAAGCATAGCCTCAGTCTCTGCATGTATCCCTTGTTGCAACGCCAAGGCCTCTCTCTGCACTGTGCAACCTAAAGCACTGAGAGGAATGTTTGAATATAAAACAGAAAATATTGATTAAGTTCATTCAAGGAGTATAAAAAGAAAACACATGCTAAGGCTTCTGAACACCAATAGGGAATAGGTAGGGTGAGGGAGTAATATGCTCTAAGTATAATATATGCTTTTATAATTTTTTTAAAAAACTGAAGTACAATAAAATAGAACAAATAAAGTCACTAGTATATTCATGTATTAAAATTGTGACATTTTCTCTGCCTGTGTGAACTTACAAACTTCAGTTTTTATGGGTCTCTTCTTCACCAGCTTGATTTTATGATCAAAATCCACTCTATTGTTTTTCTTCAGTTAATGACACTTTAAAGCCTTGTAAAAAGTGGATTTGAAGGTTTAGTTAATGGACTGTTTTCTTCTGTTTCTTTTCATTAACATGCATGCCATCTAGAACTTCTAAAACTAAATACAGAAAGGAAAGGAAAGAAATCATGACACCCACACAGTGGTATTTTTTTTCAGCCATAAAGAACAGTGTTCTTATTTGCAAGAAAAATCTATACAACTGCAGATAATCATAGTAAGTCATTCTCAGAAAAAATGCTTGTGTTTTTTTCTTACTTATAGTTGTTAGATGTTTTAAAAATCTATTTTAATTGTATATAAATGCATGTTTTGCCTTGTGTGTGTCTGTGTACCATGTGCATGCAATATCTGCAGAGGCCAGAAGAGGGCTTTTGATCCCCATGGCCTGGAGTTACCAATGGCTGAGAGCCACAGTGTGGATTCTAGTAATCAAACCTGCATTCTCTGGTAGAGCAGCTAGTGCTCTTCACCCCTGAGCCATCTCTCCAGTCCATGGTTCTAGATTGTACAAGATACATAAAATCACATATGTCTATGTGGCATTAAAGTAGAAGAGAAAGTGTTAAGAGGAATGATGGGAACTAACAAGAGAAGGGAAGATTGAGAAAAGGGAGGGTGAAGAGGTAAGGAGAATGTCAGGGAATATTATTTTAAGGTGTATTACTTTTGTTTATGTTGCATTTGTTTAATTCTGTGAAGCTGTGTTACTTTGCCTGTCTAAAACACCTGATTGTCTAATAGAGAACTGAATGGCCAATAGGAAAGCAGGAGAAATGATAGGCAGGGTTGGCAGTCAGAAAGAATTAACAGAAGGAGAAATCTGGGAAAGGAGTGATCTAGAAGTGAGAGAAGGAGGAGGACATCAGGGGTCAGCCACCCAGCTACACATCCAGCAATGGAATAAGAAAGAAAGGTATACAAAAATGGAGAAAGATAAAAGCCAAGAGGCAAAAGACAGATGGGTTAATTTAAAGTTAAGAAAAGCTGGCAAGAAACAAGCCAAAGCCGGGCGTTCGTGGTGCACGCCTTTAATCCCAGCACTCGGGAGGCAGAGGCAGGCGGATCTCTGTGAGTTCGAGGCCAGCCTGGGCTACCAAGTGAGCTCCAGGAAAGGCGCAAAGCTACACAGAAACCCACAGCCAAAAAAAAACAAAAAAAAAAAAAAAAAAAAAAAAGAAACAAGCCAAGCTAAGTCTGGCCATTCATAATTAAGAATAAGCCTCCATGTGTGATTTATTTGGGAACTTGGTAGCAGACCCATCAAAACAGCAAAAACAAGCAACAACATTTTGGCATACCAATGTGGCACTCAAATTTTCATAGTACCTGAGAAAGCTGGGGGGAAAAGAAATAAATGAAAAAGGACACAGATCCTTTAAGAGGCACTGCTGTTCAGTCAGCAGGGTAGTATTAAATAGAAACAGCAATAATACTTTAATGCCACATAGACATATGTGATTTTATGTATCTTGTACAATCTAGAACCATGGACTGGAGAGATGGCTCAGGGGTGAAGAGCACTAGCTGCTCTACCAGAGAATTCAGGTTTGATTACTAGAATCCACACTGTGGCTCTCAGCCATTGGTAACTCCAGGCCATGGGGATCTGTTTAAATTTAAAAAAAAAAAAAAAAAAAAGCTTGTGGCAATGCAGGTACAAGCTTCCTACAACCTAGAGGGCTGAATGAAGTTCTTAGTCACTTACCTCCTACTGGGTCAAGGGTTTAGGCTTGATTTTCATGAACTGAGAAGGGGTGGAGCCAGCCACCAAAGCCACAGGGAGGGGTCCATGCTGCTTAATAGTTCAAAGTTTGTTCATATGGTCAAAAAGTCTAAAAGATACGTAGTAAAAGATAACCAGACAGAAAACACCTATAAACAGGTTTTAGAGTATTTTACAATGTGCATAGGCTTAAGAAAGAAAGAATATGGGTATAGACAGTTGTAGAAAAGAAATAAATAGTTTAAAAATGAAGTCTTGCCGGGCGGTGGTGGCGCACGCCTTTAATCCCAGCACTCGGGAGGCAGAGCCAGGCGGATCTCTGTGAGTTCGAGGCCAGCCTGGGCTACCAAGTGAGCTCCAGGAAAGGCGCAAAGCTACACAGAGAAACCCGGTCTCGAAAAAACCAAAAAAAAAAAAAATGAAGTCTTTAAAGAGAGAGTAAAGGTAATATAAAAGAAAAAAACCACGTAATATGAGAAACACGCAGGGAGTCTGGATCCTGTATAATATTGTGTTGAGGTTTTTTTTTTCCTTCTTCTTTTTTTAATTTTTTGTTGTACTCAGTGTCTGTGCTGTTGGTGTTTTATTTAGAAAGTGGTTTCCTGTGCCAATGCGTTCAAGAGTACCTCCTACTTTCTTTTCTATTAAGTTTAGTGTAGCTGGATTTATGTTGAGGTCTTTGATCCACTTGGACTTGAGTTTTGTGCATGGTGACAGATATGGATCTATTTGTAATCTTTTACATATTGACATCCAGTTATGCCAGCACCATTTGTTGAAGATACTTTCTTTTTTCCATTGTATAGTTTTGGCTTCTTTGTCAAAAACCAGGTGTTCATATGTGCATGGATTAATGTCAGGGTCTTCAATTCAATTCCATTGGTCTGTATGTCGGTTTTTATACCAGTACCAAGCTGTTTTTATTACTATAGCTCTATAGTAGAGTTTGAGGTCAGGGATGGCGATGCCTCCAAAGGTTGCTTTATTGTATAGGATTCTTTTAGCTATCCTGGGTCTTTTGTTTTTCCATATGAAGTTGAGTATTTTTCTTTCCAAGTCTGTGAAGAATTGTGTTGGGATTTTGATAGGGATTGCATTGAATCTGTAGATTGCTTTTGGTAAGATTGCCATTTTTACTATGTTAATCCTACCTATCCATGAGCATGGGAGATCCTTCCATTTTCTGATATC
>CABHPP010142150.1:0-18913 GCA_902168425.1 Peromyscus attwateri | reverse complement strand
TTATTTCTTCCTTGACCCATTGATGTTTCAGGTGGGCATTATTCAGTTTCCATGAATTTGTAGGCTTTCTATAATTTTTGTTGTTGTTGAAGTCTAACTTTAAGGCATGGTGGTCTGATAAGATACAGGAGGTTATTCTAATTTTTTTGTATCTGTTGAGATTTGTTTTGTGGCCAAGCATGTGGTCAATTTTTGAGAAGGTTCCATGGGGTGCTGAGAAGAAGGTATATTCTTTTGTGTTAGGATGGGAATGTTCTGTAGATATCTATTAAGTCCATTTGAGTCATAACATCTGTTAGGTCCTTTATTTCTTTGTTAAGTTTCAGTCTGGTAGATCTGTCTTTTGGTGAGAGTGGTGTGTTGAAATCTCCCATTACTAATGTGTAGGGTTTGATGTGCGTTTTAAGCTTTAGTAGTGTTTCTTTTATGAATGTGGGTGCTTTTGCATTTGGGGCGTAAATGTTTAAAATCAAGACTTCATCTTGGTGGATTTTTCCTGTGATAAATATGTAATGTCCATCCTGTATGATGAGTTTTTATAGTTTGATTGTTAATAGGAAAATGACAGCCACTAAGAGACATGGGATTGAAAGAGGGACTGATGAAATAAACCAGCCTATATACTTTAGGGATGCCTTAAGCTTAAAAAAGTCAAAAAATATATTTGTCAAAAAGAAATCAAAGATGCTTTAGAGTTTTATTCCCACAAGGGACAAGAGGTTGTGGATTCCTTCAGGAATAATATGGAACAGGTTTGATCAGTAGAGACATCGTGAATCTTGACAGGTGATATCTATCAACAAAGGTTACTGCTGTTTTTCCCAGGACTTGGTCATTTTCTCAGGGACCCCTAAAGATATTTTTGCTCACAGCCAGCAGGAAGCATTTTAGAAAAAACTATGCCCACATCCCCAAGAGTTGGGGGTATGGATGGTTGCTGGTTATTTAGTGGGTTATGGATGTTTGTTATCATTTAGTGGAATATAAAATATTGATACAAATTTAAAGTTATTTTTGTTATACTGTATATATGTATATATGTTTCTACTCTTGTTTAAAGGATTGATAAAAATTGAAGGTTATTTTTTACAAAATATTATATGTATGTTTCTATTTTTGTTTGAGGTATTGTGCATATACAGTTCATTTGGAAATGTGGGGAGTGAAGTTCTAGTTTTTGAAAGCTATTATTGTAAACTATATAGGATAATTAGGAACATAGGTTAATGGTTGGTCATTTATAACAATCAAAATTGTAGATATGTTAGATATGCTTTCTAGAGATATAATCTTCAACCCTTTCAAAGGCCTACAGAATATGACATTTAAAATGTTTTTTTAACTTAGGGATTTTCATAAAAATGAGACACATCTGCTCATGGCAGCACCAATTTACTTCAGAGATGATGGTCATTGAATAAACTACTTATAGAGTTTGCTTTCAATGTGGCAAGGCTAGCTATTTGGGCAAGAAGCTGATCTTGCCTGGACTGATTGACAGTATGTTGTATAAACTGGACATGCAGGACACACAGAAAAGTAACTGCTGAACTTTGCCAAAATAAGAAGGGATGGTCCTTTAGGGTTCCTACTTCACAGAAGAAACTGCCACACACTCTGCGGGACACAGAGGAAAGTGACAGACAAACTTTGCCAGTATATGTTGCACGAATCCTAAATGGCCCTATAATAAAAACCAGAGCCAGATATTGGGTAAATGATGAAAGACCAGAGGAAACAAGCTACAGTCACTTCTCACCTCGCTAACTCCTCAGCTGAAAAAAGAAGATCCTGTCTCCAAGAATCCTCTGACTGAATGCCTCTGAGTCCTCAGCTAAAAGGGCCTAACTCTTGTCTCCTCCCACCTTATATTCCTTTCTCTGCCCAGGCATATAACTTCCTGTCTCAACCTTCCTAGTTCTGGGATTAAAGGTGTATAACTCCCAAGTACTGGGATTAGAGGTGACTGATCACAAGTGCTGGAATTAGAGGTGTTACCACCACTGTCTGTTTTTCTTTTAAACTAGATTAATCTCATATAGTCCAGGGTAGCTTTGAACTCACAGAGACTCAGATGGATCTCTGCCTCCTGAGTGCTAGGATTAAAGGTATGTGCCACAACTGCCCAACCTCTGTGGCTGGCTCTGTCCTCTGATCTTCAGGCAAGCTTTATTTCTTAGATTACAAATATCACCACAAATATAGATGGGACAGTCTTTCAAATTTCCTGCTTCATTGAAAAGTCTACCAGATACTATGGACCTATAGGCTGAAGAAGGATGTCCCAGTGTTGTAAAGGATAGGCAGGGCTGGCAGGCAGAAATCATTAACAGAAGGTGAAATCTTGGAGAGGAGAGATTTAGGAGTGAGAGAAGGAAGAGGACATTAGGGACCAACCACCCAGCTACACAAGCAGCAATGGAGTGAAAAAGAAAGGTGTACAAAAATAGAGAAAAGTAAAAGCCCAGAGGCAAATGACAGATGAGTTAAGTTAAAGTTAAGCTGGCAAGAAACAAGTCAAGCTAAGGCTGGGAATTCATAATTAAGAATAAGCCTCCCTGTGTGATTTATTTGGGAGCTGGATGGCGGGCCCCCAGAGAGAGACAAAGAGTAAGAAAACAATGAACAACAGAGGGGAATATGCTCAACATGCAATATAAACTCCTATGAATGTCTCCTCATGAAGCACAGTACTATGTGTAATGACTATATACAATGAAAAATAAAATCTAAATTTTTAAATAAAAAAACAACAAGGTTTGTGTAGTTATAACTCAGAAATGTCCATGCCAGATGTAAGATTCATCACAAAGTCTCCAAAAAAGTGCAAGAAGAAAACACACTCAGCCAGGTGGTGGTGGCACATGCCTTTAATCCCAGCACTCAGGAGGCAGAGTCAGGTGGATCTCCATGAGTTTGAGGTCAGCCTGGTCTACAGAGTGAGATCCAGGACAGGAACCAAAAATACTACACAGAGAAACCCTGTCTCAAAAAACCAAAAAGAAAAAGAAAAGAAAGAAAGAAAACACACTCAAGCTTCTGAATACCTTCCTTTTCCAAAGGCTTCTTTGACGTAAAGAACAGAGCACTTGTAAGCACTCAGAAATGTGTGCTTATAAAATAAAATGAGTTGCACTTGGAAGAAAAATTCACCATACAGCAGTTTCTCTCACTGAATGGAAGAAGATTATACAAGCATGAGCTTCTGACAGTCTTCCTTGGTCGAAGCCTAAAGCAAGCCTCTTTTCTTTTTTTTTTTTTTTTTTTTTTTTTTTTTTTTTTATTTACCAATCATTATTTCTTTCGCCGGTGACGTCATCAGTCACCAGGCAGGCAGGTCGGGATCCGAACCGGCCACCTCGCACGCCGCAGCGCGCTCGCCTAGCCTCACAGCCACCTCTCGGGTGGCGCTGCAAGCCTCTTTTCACACAGTGAATAGTGAGTAAAAGACACTACTGAATGTGTGCTTATTTTAATCATTGATCTAAAGAATAAGCTATGAGCTTACGCTTACAATACTCTTTTCCCATAGTGATCATTTAAAGTAGTAGGGAAGAGAACATAGAGTTTACATGTTACGTAAAGGAATGAGTGCTTGGAAACTGACATCTTCATGCTGTATGATTACTACCAAACTTCTCTCATTGAGTGCAACCTGAAAACACAGTCTTAAGCTTCTGGGAGTTTTAATTTGTTAAAGCCTAAAACAGGCATCTTTTCACATAGTGAATATTTACATGTAGACTTTTGAAACAGAAGGAGCACACATATACATCTGTGTGCATGTGAGCACACACATGTGTACACATACACCAGAAAGAGTTGAGGTAGATGTAAGATTCATCCCAAACTAAGTTCTCTCAAGGAATCCAAGGGGGAAACACCATTACAGCCTTTAGAACATTTTTTTCAAAGGCTCAAACCTGCTTCCTTATAAGTATTGTGTGCTTAGAAAACAGAATGCACTTGTACCATTAGTAAGATTTACTCCACATTAATTTTTCTTAAGTTCAAGAAGAAAACACATTTGTAGACTTCTGAGAGTCCTCCTTAGTCAAGGTCTAATGGGGCCTCTGTTTTCACATTGCCAGTGTTGAGCACTAAATGAGAGAGTGTTCAGGTTAGGGGTAAAACTCATCACAGTCTTAGTTCTCTCAGAGAATACAAGAATCAACCCCTTGTGGCTCTGAACACCTTGTCTCTTCAAAGGCTTCTTTGCACACATTGAATACACTGTATAGAAGTACTAAAGAATGTATAAAATAGAAGGTGTTCTAGCTGTGTGCTTGGAGACAGAATGTGTTAGTGCTAAGAGTAATATTCACTTCATATGAGTATTTCAATCAATCCATATGAGTCTATTAAATGGGTAACGGAATTTATTAAGATATAAATTGAGGAAATACACTCACAATTACAGAACAGAATAGACAGCTGAAGTTGTCCTCTGATCTGACTGGGAGCGAATCCTCCTCGCAGGCATGTGTGGTGGTATTGTGTTCCCCAAAATATTGTGCATGGTAATAAACTTATCTGGGGTCAGAGACAGAACAGCCACAATAGAGGTTAGGCAGTGGTAGCACACACCTTTAATCCTAACATTCCAGAGGCAGAAATCCCTCTGGATCTCTGTGAGTTCAAGCCCACATTGGAAACAGCCAGGCTTGGTGACACATGCCTTTAACCCCAAGAAGTGAGCCTTTAATCCCAGGGAGTGATGGCAGATAGCAGAAAGATATATAAGGCGTGAAGACCAGGAACTAGAAGCATTTGGCTGGTTAAGCTTTTAGGCTTCTAGCAGTAGTTCAGCTGAGATCCATTTGGATATAAGGACTCAGAAGCTTCCAGTCTGAGGAAACAGGATCAGCTGAGGAACTGGCAAGGTGAGGAAGCTGTGGCCTGTTCTGTCTCTCTGATCTTCCAGCATTCACCCCAATAACTGGCCTCAGACTTGATTTTATTAATAAGACCTCTAAGATTCATGCTACAGTCATGAGCAGGGAGAAGGGGCATATGACTCTTCTCCCTTTCCTTATAAGAGGTCACGTACAACAATGGTAGGAAGCACCACCTCCTTTGGGCTGTATAACCCAAGGTCATGGGCGGAGCAAATACCACTACATATGAATTTCTCTTGTTAGTGCCAAGATTGTCCCTGATTCACTGTGTAGCCCAGACAAACCTTGAACTTTTGATCCTCCAGCCTCATCCTTTGAAGTAGCTGAGCTTCCAAAACTGCACCACCAGGTCCAGCTTGAATGCTCTTAAAACCACAATTGCTGAGGGAGTATCATCTTTCAGGTGCTTCTAGGAGGGCTTCAGTGATACTGAACTTGATCAAAACAAAAGAGGAAAGATGGTATGGTTGTTCAAACTTGTAATTCCAGCCTTCTGGAGGCTGGTAAAGGGGAATTAAAATGAGTTCAAGTCTGGCCTGGGCTGCATAGTGAGTTTCTGACCATCCTAAATACAGTGTAAGACCCTGTCTCAAAAATTATTCAAGTTGGGCACTGGTGGCACATGCCTTTAATCCCAGTACTTGAGAGGCACAGGCAGGTTGATCTCTGTGAGTTTGAGGCCAGCCTGGACTACAAAGCAAGTTCAAGGATGGTGAGGGGAACACAAAGAAACCCTGTCTCAAAAAAATAAATAAATAAATAAATAAATAAGATAGATGATAGATAGATAGATAGATGATAGATAGATAGATAGATAGATAGATAGATAGATAGATAGATAGAGATGATAGATCTAAACCTAAAAAGTCAAATAGGGGTAAAGAGATGGCTCAGTGGCTAAAAACACTTCCTGCTCTTTCAGAGAATCCAAATTTGGTTCCCAGCACCCACATCAAGTAGTTCTCAACCGCCTATAACTCCAGACTCCAGGGGATCCAACTGTCTCACCTGGAACCTGTATACATGGAACATACATTCACATAAACATACATACATGTATATAAATAAAAATAAATCTTCTAAAAATTATTTTATTTTATGTGTATGAGTATTTTGTTTGCATGTATATCTATGCACCACATTCAGAGGCCAGAGAGGGTATAGGATCCCCTGGAAATAGTTTGAGCTGTCCTTTAGGTGCTGGGAACTGAACCTGGGCCCTCTGAAAGAGCACCAAGTACTCTGAACCACTGAGCCAGGCCCCAAAATAAATCTTTAAAAACAAACAAACGCTGAACATGGTGGTGGACCACATTAATCCTAGCACTCCAGAGGCAGAAGCAGGCAGATCTCTGTAATTTGAGGTCACCCAGGGCTGCATAGTGAGATCCTGTCTAAAAACAAACAAACAAACAAAAACCTAAAACAAATAAAAATTAAACAAACAAAAGGGAGGAGGAGAAGAGCTAAAGTGAAAGCTGCCATGGCCTTTTTGAGACTTGGGAAAGCTTTATAAGCTTCCTGGGTCTCATTCATTTGGTCTGTGACATCCCCATACTGTCTGTGCATGAAGGATGCTTATGTTACAGCTGTGGTTTCTATACCTCCCTCTAGAGGAATCGAGGTTCCACAGTGTTGGAAGCCATGCATCCTAATTTCAGACCAACATATATGAGTGCTTGTCCAACAGATCTCCAGGGAAGGCAAAGCCCATGGGGACAGTCTTACTCAGCAAGGACCAGTGGACTTGGGGACAGTGCAGAATACTGCTGGGACCACATGGTCTACATGCACTCTTCTCTCCCATAATATTGATGATTCTCTGTAATTGGGCATTTCCTGTCCCAACCACCTATTTCCAAATGCCCAGTAGCCACTTCCCAAATTACCACACAGAGGCTTAGATTAATTATCAATGCTCAGCCAATAGCTCAGACTTGTTACTAACTAGCTCTTACAACTTAAATTAACCCATTTCTATTAACCTCTGTATTGCCACATGGCTCATGGCTTTATCTGTCCTCTAGTATGTTTTGCTTCCCGGGTGGCTGACTGGCATCTCTCCTGACTCCACTTTCCTTCTTCCCATCATTTTCAGTTTAGCTTTCCTGCCTAACTTCCTGCCCAGCTACCAGCCTGTCAGCTTTTTATTAACCAATGAGAGTAATACATATTTATAGTGTAGAAAAGGATTGTTACACAGCATTTAATCATTTTTGTCTAATTAAAAAGGAAGGTTTTAAACTTTAATATAGTAAAGCTATATGCAATAAAATAGTAAGAATTACAGTAACAATATCCAGTCTATTTGCATTTGTCAAAATTAGAGAAAATACTAGTTATCTATCTTATCTTGGTGAGTCTAAAGGTTTGTATTTAATTTACTTTCTACTATAACTAAAGGAAACTATAATTATAACTATTTAATCTTCAACTCCATCAAAGACCCCAGAAGGATGAAATGTCTAATCTACCCTTTTATTCTATTTCTATACCCCCCCTTTTTCTTTTCAGAACAAGATCCCTGAGTCTAATCTCCTTTGTTTAGCTTTTTTCCTGATGATTACCAGTAACAACTTGTAACCAACCCCCCTAAACAATGACATTCATAATTTATTTTTGGGAATATGGGCATAGTTTTCTAGACTACTTCCTGCTGATTGAGAGCACTGGTAATCTTTGAGGGACCCTGAGAAAATTTAGGATTATGACCAAGTTCTGCCTAGTATTTTGTGAGGCTAGATCATTTCAGCCAGCAGCCTTAAAGCTATTCTGGATGCAGAATTCTGAGGAAACTGCAACATAGGCATTTTGAAATGCTGGATCATCTGGGCCATCCATTCCCATCAGAAATTTTTGATTTCTGATGGGAAATGTGGGATGGTCTGTATGTCAAACGTGTTGCTTATTGGTCAATAAATAAAACACTGATTGGCCAGTGGTCAGGCAGGAAGAAGTATAGGCGGGACAAGGAGGAGAGAATTCTGGGGAAGCAGAAGGCTGAGCGGGAGACACTGCCAGCCGCCACCAAGACAAACAGCATATGAAGATGCCGGTAAGCCATGAGCCATGTGGCAAGGTATAGATTTATAAAAATGGATTAATTTAAGATGTAAGAACTAGATATCTAGATGCCTGAGCCATTAGGCCAAACAGTTTAAACAATATAAGTCTCTGTGTTTACTTGCATGGTCTTCCTCAATCAGACCTGATTTTTGCTTATCCTAGAATGAATCCAGAGACTGTCGTTTCCTGTGGAAATAAAAGCAGAACCTCTGTCTGTCACAAAGTAGCATATCTTTTGACTTAAATTTTGAAATCAAGGTAATTTTAAAATATGTAGGTTGGTTTAACAGAGCAGATTTTTATAATCCAAGGTCTCTTAGCAGCCAAAAAGTTTAAAAACAACACAATAACAAACAGAATCCAGACTCTCAATGTATTTTCCATCTTTATGTGGTTTATTATAATTTTTATTACTCTATTCCTTTTTTAAGGACTTTATTTTAAAACTACATTTTTAATCTAAGACTATGATGTAGTGGGTAGCCATTCCAGCTTTGACCTGGAAATACCACCCCCCTTTGAGGCTTTTGGTAACTGTCACGCCTACAAAATGGAGCCAAGAGAGGACCCCTGAAGACCCAAGATCCAGATGGGGGAGCTCTCTTGGTTCCTGGACCTTGGACACTGGAGGTAGACTGAGCAGAGTTCTCCAGAGAACACTGCCGGACTACACTATACCTTTCCCAGACCCTGTAACCTATCCCTTTACTTGTAAGTTACCCCACAAAATAAACCTTCCTTTTAACTGCGTGGAGTTGCCTTAATATTTTAACCAATATCTGGCAACCTACATGGGACACAAACCCATGACCGTGAGATTAAGAGCTGAAGCCTCAAAGGGGGTGGTATTTCCAGGTCAAAGCTGGAATGGCTAACCACTACACTGTATATATCCTTTTTCTCTCTCCCAAGCCTACACATACTTTTTAAATACACTGTGACCTATTTAGAGGCTCTTTCTGTCTGACTCTGTCCTTACTGTGCATCTGGAAACTTTTCTGTCTGCATGAGCAAAAAAAAAAAAAAAAACTGCTCTGTAACTTAGACCGTGGTATACTGTTGCTGGCTCCTTCACCCTCAGTTCCCTGAGAATCTAGTCTCATGGCAGAGGCACATTTACCACCATCTCTGGGAGCCATATTTACCTCCTCAACTCTGGGAAGTTTCTAAGTCCATGTTGCCACCAAGTAACACACCACAAGCTTCTCATAAACACCATATAAGTATTTGGTAATAGGGCCTCTTAAAAGAGCCACATGGTTTTTGCCACTAGCACTGAGCCAGAAAGCCATCTCTTAAAGGAGCAGTGCCTCTGCTCACTACCAGAAAACAGAGCCCACCCAAGAAAAGGTGGCTACCAAGAAACTGTGCTTGACTACATTCTTATGTGTCTAGAATTCTTTTTTAAGCTTTGTCAGATTTTATGTGGAAATTTCAGCCCCATGCTGGATTGTCATATGTAATCAGACATTTCCCATCCCGACATCCTATTCCCAAATACCCGGCAGCCACTTCCCAAATTACCACACAGAGGCTTATATTTATTATAAATCCTCAACTGATAGCTCAGGCTTGTTACTAACTTGCTCTTACAACTTAAATTAACCCATTTCTATTAATCTCTGTATTACCACATGACTCATGGCTTTTCCTGTCTTTGCTGGGCAGCTGCCTGGTGTCTGTCCTGACTCCACTCTCCTTCTTCCCATGATCCTCAGTTTGGCTTTCCTGCCCAGATACTGGCCTGTCAGCTTTTTATTAACCAATGAGAATAATACTTTTTCATAGTGTGGAAAAAGATTGTTCCACAGCAATTCTCTTGGCACTTTTAGTGTCATTTTTTCAATCATGCATGGGACAGATATGATCATTCCTGAAAACCCCATTTTTCTAAAATATTTTCTCCTAAAATTCTTTGGGAGCAGATGCTTCTTGGTTTCTTATCTGAGGATGCCACCTGTCACTTCAGACCCTGGGAGCTGTTCTGATTAAATGCTGACAAGATTGGAGGCAGATCACCCTATTTCTGTAAATATGTTTTGAATGAGATTGTTTTTCTTTTCTTTTCTTTTCTTTTTCTTTTTCTTTTCTTTTTTTTTTTTTTTTTTGGTTTTCCAAGACAGGTTTTCTCTGTGTAGCTTTGCACCTTTCCTGGCTTGCTCTGTAGACCAGGCTGGCCTCGAACTCACAGAGATCCACCTGCCTCTGCCTCCTGAGTGCTGGGATTAAAGGCGTGCGCCACCACATGTGGGCCACCTTTTAGTTTTGTAAAGAGAAGATATACCTGGTTCAATATTTGGCCAAGCTAACAAAAATGATGTGTTGTTTTTTGGCTTAAAGATGTTTTGATGTAAAAGTTGGGGAAAACGTATTTGACATTTTTTTTGCCAGAGATTAACATTGAAGGATGGGAAAAACTTGTTTGTTAGTATGAAAAAACATGCTTGTTTTTGATGTATAAATAAAGATGCCTGGAGCTATTTGGGGTCACTTGTGTGAAACTCATCAGACAATTCATTTTTTCACTGATGTCTCTTCCCTGTGTTCTGACAAGCTGGATCTGAACCCAGGCTGAGGTGGGACAACAATACCACAGGAACTCTTCCTTTTCAACTTAGTGCAAGTAATTTTCACCTTCCTGGCCCAAGGAGCCTGCACAGCCAGGGATAATCTGGAAAAATCTGGGCTAGGCTGGCTTTATTCCTTCCCAGTCCTGGCCTTTTCCTTTAATCCACACCAGGGAAGTGACTAAGAGGCTGTCCTGGAGATAACCCCCACAGGAGAAGGGATGGATCACACAACACAGGGCATTTGTACACCTATGGATTACTTGCTGTCCCCTACAGACTGACAGGTGCTCTCAGCCCACTTTATAGAGAAGGAAGCAGAGACTTACAAATAGAGAGAAAGAGAGCCAGTCCAAGGCAGCACAGCTGGTACCTGGTAAGCTTCCTAGATGTTGCTCTAGAAGCTTAACCAAAAAAGACCTGGCTCCCTGCTGTGGTGGAGACTGAGCACAGAGACTGGGAGCTTGTCAGAACACAGGGACAACTGAAATGCTTCCTATTCTAGAAAGTCCCCTCTCAAGCCCAGTGGTTGCCACCAGTCATCCTAGCACTTGGAGGTAGAGAAAAAAGATTAGTAGCTCAAGATCTTGGCTACAGAGTAAGTTTGAGAACAGCCTGGCCTACACAAGACCCTGTCTCAAATAAAACAAGGAAGCCCAGCAGCAGAGATCCTGAGGCATAAGAAGCTCTGGTCCTTTCCAGGAGCTACAGGCAGCAGCACCAGGAGCTCAGGAAGAAGGACTGAGGACTTTGGAGTCAGAAGAAACACTTGTGCTGCACCAAATCTTCCTATCCCCAACAGATCCATAAGTGGAAATGCTAATGCCCAAGAATATAGGATGGAATGCACTCTGGAGGTAATTAGGCCAGGATAATGGAGCTCTTCTGAGTGAGATTTCTGCCTGTGTATTTAATTTTATTTGTT
The DNA here is from genome assembly GCA_902168425.1 of Peromyscus attwateri. Taxonomy (NCBI): domain Eukaryota; kingdom Metazoa; phylum Chordata; class Mammalia; order Rodentia; family Cricetidae; genus Peromyscus; species Peromyscus attwateri. The sequence continues at coordinate 7,457 of CABHPP010142150.1, read as the reverse complement.
TGAGACATGGTCTTTCTATATGTCCCAGGGTATCCAGAACTCTCCATCCTCTTGCCTCAGCTTCTCAAATGCTGAGAATATAGGTGTCCATAACACTGGAACCCAAAGACCCAGCTATCCCTTTCCATAGTGACACAGAGAGACTATAAGGTACTGTCTTTAAGAATGCAACACTTGGAATCTGCCTTGATCTGGATTTTCTCCAACCTCCAGAACTGTGAGAAATAAAATGTTATTGTTTCTGAACAACAGTGTTCATAGTTTTTGATACAGCAGCCTGAAGTGGCTAAGAGATGCCCCTCCCCCACACACACACACAATGGTAATGGAGAGCACTAGCAAGGGTCTGAACAGGGGTGAGACAAGAAGATGTCTTTAGCGCTTTCTTCTTTCCTTCTTTTCTTTCTTCCTTCATTCTTTTTTTAAGAAAGTATATAGGGCTTGGGTTACAGCCCAGTTGATAGAGTCTTGCCTGGAATGCATGATAGTCTGGATTCAATTCCCTGTACCTCAAAATTTGGCATGATAGCACATGCCTGTAATCATAACTCATGGGGGGTAAAGGCAGGAGGATCGGGGGTTCAAAATCATCACCTATAACACAGAGTTCAAGGAGACACTGTAGCAAAAGAAAGGAAAGGAGAGATGGGAGGAAAATAAAAGATAAGGAAGCAGCAAGATAGCTCAGTGGGTAAAGGTGTCAACCAACAAGGCTCACTGCCTTTCAATCCCAGGGACCTACATAGTGAAAGAAAGAACCAACTCTGGAAGTCTGCTTTCCTCTGATCTCCACACATGTGCCCTGGCACATGCCCACCCCACCCCCAGTCCAGAAAAAATGACAGTTATCTGGTATGGTAGTGCCTACCTTTAATCCCAGCACTCTGGAAATAGAGACAGAAAGATCTCTGAGTTTGAAGTCATCCTGGTCTTCTGCATAGTAGTAAGATGGTACCTTTAAAAAGAGAGAGGAGGAAAGGAAAGAGGGAGGGAGGGAGGGAGGGAGGGAGGGAAGAGAAAGGATGGCTCCAGTTGCTGGGTGGCATGTGGACAGAATAGTTGGGTCAGGTTAGACCATGTTGGTGTATAACAGTCAATCCACATGAATTTATTAAATGTGTAACAGAATTTATTAAGATATAAATTGAGGAAATACACTCATGAATACAGAACAGAGTAGACAGCTGAGGTTGTCCTCTGATCTGACTGGGAGTGAATCCTCCTCGAAGGCAGGAGCAGGGAGAAGGGGCATGAACCTTCTTTCTTCCCATGTAAGAGTTCATGTAAACTGGGCGTTGGTGGCGCACACCTTTAATCCCAGCACTCGGGAGGCAGAGGCAGGCAGATCTCTGTGAGTTCGAGGCCAGCCTGGGCTACCAAGTGAGCTCCAGGAAAGGCGCAAAGCTACACAGAGAAACCCTGTCTCGAAAAACCAAAAAAAAAAAAAAAGAGTTCATGTACAATGGCAGGAAGCACTGCCTCCTTCAGGCCCTATAGTCCAAGGTCATGGGTGGAGCAAATACCACTACATTTCCCCTTTTTTGTCTAAATAAGAGGGTTCTAATCTTAATGCAAACTATTTACAATAAGAATTATTATCAAGAATTGTCCAGGAAAAACAAAGGGTAATAACATAAACAAAAATGGAACTACAACCAACAAGAAAAACACCAAACAATAAAGACATGTCCAGAAATGTCCAGATCATAGATAAATGGCTAATTACTGAGATCACTCCAATGGCTCTCCTATCTTGAAGATTCTAACTCTAGTACTAAGTACATGTTCTAGCTAAGATATGAGAAGATTGTAACTTAACTATCTAGTCTTCAACTCCATCAAAGACCTGAGAAGGAACATAATAATACCAGAGAAAACAGAAATGCAAGCAAGCAATTTCCAAAAAATCTTGCAAGAATAGACAGAGACAGCTGGCAGCCTGGACAGTCACCTAAAGTTTCTTAGCATTGTTGGGATATACAGTTTGGCTACAGGCCTAGAATATCTGACAGACCATTTCTAGAAGTAGGAATTTTGAAAGACCATCTTACCCTATCTTGGCAAGGTCCAAAAGTCGCTTTTCCTTGTGTCCTTCTCATCCAGAAAGGACAGTGTTCATACTGTCATCAGTCAAGGCAAGGGTAGTTCTTTGCTCAGCAGGCCAATTTGTGCCAAGAAGAAGACAAATTTCTAAACATAATGTCTTAGAAGCCCAACATTCTCTAGGGATCAGTTCAGTGCTGACAGGAGCAATCATGTCTCACACCAACAGAATTCTAAGTTATCAAAACATTCAAATGCTGTATTCTCTAGGTCTATGAAGCATTTGAATATTACCTATCCAAGTGACATATGTTTCTGTAAATCTGGAGAACCTAACTAATATACTTTAGAAATGATAAGCATGGGTGACATAGCTCTGTAAGTCTTATCTACCTCAAAAACTTAAGGACTAAGGCTTCACATTAACAAGATAAACAGTCTGTAAGCAGATGTATCGTATAAGAACAATGACCTCAAAATTGTGACAATACACAAAATATCTGAAACAGAGGTAGAAATGTATAGTGCATATATGCAATATGACAACAATATCCTTAATATGTATCAATATACAAAGTATCCTAAACAGGGGTAGAACATATATACAGTATGATAAATATACTATTACATTTTTGTCAATATACAAAATATTTCAAACAGGAGTAGGAATATGTATATAATACAACAAATATAGTTTTGTATTTGCATCAATATACAAATGATCTTAAATAGGAATATAAGAATAGTTTACATTGGTATCAAATATACAAGAATCCATATCAGTGCAAATTATTTAAGGCTGATAGTTTGTTAAATCAGTTTACTAGTAGATATAATAATCTACCTTAACATACTATACCTATCCATTTTCCTTTTTCTTTTCTAAAGGAGAATATTGAGTCTAAATTTTATTGTTCCACCCCCAACCCTCTAACCATCCATCCATAACCCTGAGAAAAATGAAACCTCTGGGAGAGGGGTATTATTATGTTTTCTTAGAATTGCTTCCTGCTGTTTAGGGGGTGATGGTATCTCTGTGGGGTCCTGTAAGAAAGCTTAGGTAGTTAGGTCTCAATAGGGTAGCCATAGAGTCTGCAGCCAGTCTCAGAGTAATGGAAAAGATAGTCTGAGATTCTGTCTAGAAGTGTAGTATGATGGACCATCTCATCTTAGAACTGTCCTGAAGAGTTTCCAGTACAAAGCTGATCACTGAGTAATGTTCTTAGGTGTAATGGCATCATTCTGGACCAGGTAGAGTCATTGTTGTGGGGCCCCATCTTCCTTCTGGAGACTTCAGACATTGCTATTGGGAAGACTTACTTTTCACTGTAGAAAACTTGAACATTATTAATATCAAAATGGAAAGTTTGGATTTAAAGATAACATGACATGTCAGGAAGGATTCCAAGAAATCCAGAAAGAGCATGGAGAAAAACAGAATCTTGTTAACAGTGGTCCTTAGATCATTGGTTTTCTTTGGTCTCACACCAGTTGGCTCTTTCAATATGAGACAGAATCTCTTAATTTTTTTTCTTTTAACAAAATGCTTGGGTTTAGAGGAGAGAGCCACATTTTAACTTTAAAGCCAGCTTGATTTATAGTTGAATCGGGACCACAACTATTCTAGAGTTAAAAAGATATTCTAGAGTTAGGCAGAGAGATATTATCCTGTAGAATATATTGGTACCAATAGGTCCTTCCTTTATGCAGTAGATGTTTAGGTGTCCAAGGCCTTATGATTTCTTGAAGATGGGTATTTCTATTATCTTGTAAAGACAAAAAACAAAACCCTGCCCTGACCCTTGTTTGCTTAGTTTTCCTTACGTCATTTTTTTTCATTTTTGTTTGTTTATTTTTTTTCTGTTATCAGCTTGATACAGTACAAATTCTTTTCCCCCTTTTTCTATTTTAATAAAAAGAAAAAAGGAAAAAAGTTATAACTAATATAAGAAAAACTATATACAAACATACAATAACTATATACCACATATACATGCAATAAATACCTAAACAATGTCTAGTCCATTTGTATTTGACAAATTCAGAGAAAATAATTCCATTATCTGTCCTATTTTGATAAGTCCAAAATGTACCTGATTCACTTTCTGTCCTAACTTATATTACTAACAGAACTATCTTATAACGTCTTTCAAATTTATACACTTACACCTCTTTAGTGAGTTTCTTTTCTGAAATTCTTAACAAAGAAAACTATAACTATCTAATCTTTAACTATAACTAACTAATCTTCAACTTCCTCAGAGACCCAAGAAGGAAATAATATTACCTAATAAAAAAACAAAAATAGGAAGTACATGCAAGTCCCAGCACTCGGGAGGCAGAGCCAGGTAGATCTCTGTGAGTTTGAGGCTAGCCTGGGCTACGGAGTGAGTTCCAGGACAGGCTTCAAAGCCACACAGAGAAACTCTGTCTCGAAAAATGGAAAAACAAAAAACAACAACAAAAAAAAAACCTTAATCCTTACATCTTACAGAGTGGTCACATCGGTGGATGAGCTACTACTTCTCATCAAGGGGCTTCTCCTGTTTGAAGCAAATTTTTATTTATTTTGTTGGTATCCATAGGTTTTCCTCTCCTGGAGAAACAAAAGTAAAGCCCCTTTCCAAATGTAGGACATAACTTGGTTTCCATTCCGAGGTCAACACATCTTTGAAGTAAACCAGCTCATTTAGCTCAGGATTTTTTTCTGTTGTCCAATGTCTCTCTGCAGCTGTTGTCCCTTTCTCAGCAGCACTGAGAAAATCCAAGGTTGATAAAGCATTATGTAATCTATTTCTAGGGGTCAGTGTTACTGTTGCTGTTTAGCTTATCCTTTAAAGTTTGATTGGCTCTTTCTATGACTGCTTGGCCTGTAGGATTGTGTGGTATATCTGTAACATGCTTTATACTGTAGTAAGCAAGAAACTGTCTCATTTTATTTGAGACATATTCTGGAGCGTTGTCAGTTTTAATTTGTACAGGTATTCCCATGATGGCCATAACTTCTAATAGGTGTGTAATCACAGAGTCAGCCTTTTCAGAACTCATAGGAGTTGTCCATTGAAATTCTGAATAGGTGTCAATGGTATGGTGTACATATTTTAATCTCCCAAATACAAAATGAAACATATCCATCTGCCAAATTTCATTTCTTTGTATACCTTTAGGATTACTTCCTGCAGGTAATGGAGTTTGGTTATAGAAGGAACAAATAGGACTTTTTTTTACAATTTCCTTGGCTTGTTGCCAAGTGATGGAGAAATCCTTTTTCAAACCTTTGTTATTTACATGATATTTTTTTGTTTGTTTTTTTAAGACAGAGTTTCTCTGTGTAGCTTTGCACCTTTCCTGGAACTCACTCTGTAACCCAGGCTGGCCTCGAACTCACAAAGACCCACCTGCCTCTGCCTCCTGAGTGCTGGGATTAAAGGTGTGTGCCACCACCGCCCGGCTTACATAATATTTCTTATTAAATTCTGAGGCTTCTAGAACATTACCTATTAATAACTGATCAATCTCATCATTACCTTGTGCTAGAGGCCCTGGCAGACCCATATGGGATCTGATCTGTATTATATATATAGGGTGTTCCCTGTTTCTGATGATTTCCTGTAATTGTATAAGTAATGAAGTTAATTCTGTGTTATCAGGTATAAATTAAGCAGTTTCAATATGTAAAACAGCTTTCTGCATATTGAGAGTCAGTAATTGTATTGAGAGGTTCCATGAAGTCCACTAGTAACATAAGAATGGTATACAGTTCTGCCTTTTGTACAGAATTTTAGGGGCTTTGAATCACTTTACTTAAGGCTGTGAGTTATATCCTGCCTTTCCTGATTTATTTGCATCAGTATAAAATGTGGGGACTCCAGAGATTGGTTTTGCCATACAATGTGAGGAAAGACCCATTCAGTTCTTTTTATGAATTCTATTCTCTTGCTTTTGGGATAGCAATTGTTAGTCTCTCCCCCCAAAAAAGTTACTACAGGCTCTTTGCCAGTATTTATTATCTTTCCATAAAGAAGAAATCTCCTCATTAGTTAAAAGTACTACAATTTCTGCTGGGTCCATTCCTATCAACTGATGAAGTCTTAATTTTCCTTTTTGAATCAAATCAGAAATCTTTTCTATATAAGTCCTTAACTTCTTACCCAGTTTACATGGTAGAAATATCCATTCCAACATAACATCTTCCCTCTGCATCTAAATCCATGTGGGGGAGTGTCTGGAGGGGAGTATGACCAGAATGCAGTTAAGTTCTGGATTCACATAATCCACATGTGTCTCTTGTATTTTCTTTTCTTTTTTTTTTTTAAGATTTTTTTCTTTCTTTTTTTTCAAAGATTTATTTATTATGCACAGAGTGTTCTGCCTGCATGCCAGAAGAGGGCACTAGATCTCATTTCAGGTGGTTGTGAGCCACTGTGCCAGTTGCTGGGAATTGAACTCATGACCTCTGGAAGAGCAGCCAGTGCTCTTAACCTCTGAGTTATCTGTCCATATTTTCTTTTCTACTAGAGCCAATTCCTTCTCAGCTTCAGCTGATATTTCTCTTGGACTTTAAGTCCTTGCCCCTTTTTTGGTTATTGGCCAAATTTACTAGTCCATCTTTAGGTATTCCAATAATGGTCTGTAACTTGGAAATGCTTCCTAACATTTTTTGAAAATCATTAAGAGTCCACAATTGATCTCTCCTGAGTTGTACCTTTTGGGGTCTAATTTTTTGTAGATCTATCTTATAGCCTAAGTAATTAAAGAATTTCCTCTTTGTATTTTTTCAGGAGCAATTTGTAATTCCCAGCAAGGCAAAACTTTCTTTACTTCTTAAAACATGTTTTTTAAGGTACCTAACTTTGGATCAGCTAATAAGATATCATTCATATAATGTAGATTATAGACTGTGGAAATTTTGCATGAATTACTTCCAATGGTTTCTGCACAAAATATTGGTACAGGGTAGGGCTATTTAACATTCCCTGTGGAAGGCCCTTCTATTGGTGAAATTATTATGGCCACTCCACGTAGTTAAAAAGGAGGCTTATTTTGTGGGGTAACTCACAAATGAAGGGATAGGTATCAGGGTCTGGGAAAGGTGTAGCGCAGTCCGGCGGTGTTCTCTGGAGAACTCTGCTCGGTCTACCTCCAGCATCCAGGGTCCAGGAACCAAGAGAGCCTGCACATCTAGATCTCAGGTCTTCAGTGTCCTCTCTCAGCCCCGCCTTGTAGGAGTGACCATTACCAAAGCCTTAATGGGGGTTGGAACTTCCAGGTCAAAGCTGGAATGGCTACCCACTACACCCTTCCATTGATATCTCTTGATGCCTGGGAATTATTTTAAGTAGGTATTGTGAAGGCAAACTTTTCTCTTTCCTTTTCTTGTAGAGGTATGGTAAAGAAACAGTCTTTTTTTTTTT
>CABHPP010142148.1:44181-78659 GCA_902168425.1 Peromyscus attwateri | reverse complement strand
TTCTGTCACAAGTAAAGCACAAACAGATAATTTTAAAAGCTTTCTGGAAAGCAATTTGCTAATCCTGAACTGTAAGGATATGCGTATTCCCTGGCCAACAAGCCACTTGTAAGAAATTATCCTAGTCAGGTGGGGTGGCACATGCCTTTAATCCCAGCACTTGGGAGGCAGAGGCAGGCAGATCTCTGTGAGTCTGAGGCCAGCCTGGTCTACAGAGTGAGTTCCAGGACAGCCAGGGCTACACAGAGAAACTCTGCCTTGAAAAACCAAAACAAAAACAAAAACAAAGGAAGGAAGGAAGGAAGGAAGGAAGGAAGGAAGGAAGGAAGGAAGAAGGAAGGAAGAAAGGAAGGAAGGAAGGAAGGAAGGAAGGAAGGAAGGGATTATCATAAAGAAATAAGGACAGTATGCGAACAGATCAGGCTGCATGGATTTCTTGACAGAATTGTCTAATGAATAGGATTCTCAAACATGCGCTAAGTTTTCAACAACAGGGTGCTGGTTAAATGCAGTGAGTCAAAGGGCAGAAGTGTGGGTGTGGAGCTTTGGAATCAGTTCTGTGAAGACATAACGTCAGACATTGTTATTAAGTTAAAAGGAACAGACCGTGAAGCCAACTGACACTTCTATAGTAAGAAGAAACGCCATATGTGTAAGACTGTGTGAATAGGCACCAAAATATTTACCGTTATTTTGGGGATTGGCATTATGAATACTTTTTATTTACCTGGTGTTTCTAAAATTTCCACATTGAATATATCCTGGGGTTTTTTTTGTTTTTGTTTTTGTTTTTGTTTTTTTAAACAACAACGAACACATTTTTAATTGCCCATTAGCTTTTCTAGAAGACAGAGGATCTGGCAGCCCTGAGTTCCTGATCTTGACTAGCTAATCCTTCTCATCATCCTTAAACTTCCCTTCTCTTTCCTACTCTTCCCTTCTCTCCTTTAAAATCCTGTTAGTGAAACCGTATCCCATAAACACCAGAATTTCCTGGAGACTGTTCCAAACAGTCACGTGTTGCAGGTTGCCATATGGGTGTTTTCTTAAGTATCGTATGGCCAGCATTCAAGGAGCGAGGGATAGCAAGAGGAGAAAAGCAATCCTAGGAGCATGCACTCCAGTGGAAGAGACGACAGCTCCTGGATCAGAACCAACAGTGTCACATGGTGTCGGATCAGCGAGGTCAGGGAAGGTTTCCCGAGAAGGGATTGGCAGGGTTGCACAGGAAAGCAGGAACGGCAGGAACCCACACCCTGAGGACCGGGAGAGCTGTGCTTTGAGCTTTGCATGCTTATCTCCTCCAACCCTCCCAGCAGCCCTGCCAGCCTCGAGTTCCTCTCCTCACATTTTCTTATGAACTTCAGAACACAAAAGGAGTACAAGTAGTTTATGCAAGAGCGTGATTGTCACTGTCTTACCCTTTCTGCTGAAGAGAGCAGGACAGTGACTCCTGCAACCTATAGTTCCTCAATGGGGTTGCCAAATGGAAAGATGGCCGTTAGAGACGATCACAGAGGCTCCTTCCAGCTGTGGAACAATCCTTCTGTACGCTGTATGACTCTCATGGGTTAATAAAAAGCTGACAGGACGAGAGTGGTGGGGCAAGAAGTCAGACAGGAAGGCCAAACTGAGAATGATGGGAAGAAGGAGGGTGGAGTCAGGGAGAGACGCCAGCCAGCCACCCAGGAGGCAAGGCATGCTAGAGGACAGATAAAACCACAAGCCACGTGGCAATACATAGATTAATAGAAATGGGTTAATTTAAATGTAAGAGTTAGCTAGTAACAAGCCTGAGCTATCGGCTGAGCATTTGTAATTAGTGCAAGCCTCTGTGTGTTTATTTTGGAGCAGGCGGTCAGGACAGGAAAACTCCGCCTACATCTTCCAGCTGTGGGCAGCAGCTTCCACAGTGGCTCTTGTCCCCTTGGTTTCAGCACCCACAGTATCCCATCCACTGGGTGGTCTCAGTGTTCACAGGGAAGTGTGAATTCCCAGACCCTATTCATTTGCTTCTTCCTCTTGTCCCTCCAGCTTTAGGGTGTCACCTTCTTGCGTTGTATCCCATTTCTGCTTTTACTTATAGAACCATGAACATCTTTGTAACTAGGTCCCTATATTAACAACCTCCTGGAACACACCCTGACCCAGCTAGACACACACCTGTTGATTGGCTGGACTGCTATACTTGTCTGGGCTTTTGGACTCCAGAATCCTCAAGGGTCATTTCCAAGAGTCGCTGAGCACTTGACCAACGGTCAAGGTCTTTAGATGGGTCATCACATTTCATCCTCACAATGACCCTATGAATCCAGTGCCGTTAGCATCTCCTAGGCCCAGAAATGTTCCCTAATAACAAGAGGGGGGATGGGAAGTGGGACCCCAGCCATGCTCATAACCATGAGGCTGTCTTCTGGTTGGATCGAAGAAAGGAAGGAGATGGGGGAAGAGTCTCAAAATAAGACAAAGCACAGAGAAGGGACTGCAGGACATTGGACTAGCCCTTTGACCTCGGTACTGCAGCTCTTCAGCCACAGCTTGTCTCAATAACCTGGTCTCCGAACGCGTTCTTCCTAAACGCCCCCAGCAGCAGTCATTTTGTTCAGGGCATCAGTGAGAGAAGAAAGTGCCTGGTTTCTGGTGGGAGAAAAGGTGCAGAGAAATCCAGGTTGCACTCTGAAAGGACTCTGCTTTTCTCCCAGCCCTCAGCGTCTGTCTTCCCTTTTCTACTTCCCAGGGTCCTCCATCCCCAGTCAGGAAAAGCCCATAATCCTCTTTAGAAAATCCACCCGTCCTTCAGGCCCTGGCTCCCTTGGCATCTGCACATCGCAGGGAATTCAGGTTGCTCTGACTCTAATTAGCAGGTGCTAAGCAGTTTCCACATTTCTTAGTAAATATGTCAAAACACAAAATCCACTCACTCCTCTCCACCCGCCCTTACCCTCCTTTTGTGAAACATGCTTCTCTCTCTCTCTTAGCTGCTCAGCCGAGAAGTGTTTTTCTTCAGCAAGAGAGAAGGTAGTGTTCACAGGAGAAGCCTGGTAGTTCAGCGATCCTTTTCAACTCCTCATCTACCCTCTTGGTCATCATCCATCTGTTCACATGATCATCGATTTGCCCGCTATGAGGTCATGACAGACTTAGGGTTCTGGGTTTTACTGGGGTCTCTAAACTATAAAACAGTATTACTAAGGATCCCATCAAGTCACTCCAGGAGACTCCATTATCACCCAGGGCCCAGCCAGGGCAATACAGAACCACAGAGCCCCAGGGGAGTTACACTCTTAATTTCCACCATCTTTTTTGGGCCCCTGCTGGGAGATTTAAAAACAATTTCTTAAATGAAGCAGCAGCTAGCTCCTTCCCTGCTGGGCTGCTCCTCCCTGCCCCTCTAAGTCACAGGGGTGGGGAAACCAGCCATCTCCAGGCAGGGGCCTTGCTCTCTTTTTCCTACCCATCCTGGTCCTGAAGGAAAGAAACAGGAAGGCCAGAGTGCAGAGTCCTCCAAAACTGCTGCCAGCCTTGTGAGACAGCCTGGGCCTTGCAGCCCTGCTTAGTTCTCCTGGCCCAAACAAGGCACCTATGGATGAGTTGGAGGGGAAACTTTCCCACCCGATTGCAGTTTGATTTAAGGCCACAGGTGAATATAAACCCCGAATGACTTTGAAGTGGTAGCAGTTCTGTTCTGCCAGGAGTTAACTTACAGGTGCCTCTAGAACCCCCGGCACCCCTAGACTGTCCTTGGAGGAGGTTGAGGAAGAACACTGCTAGGCTTGAGTCGCATAGTGGACTCAGTGGACCCACGGGAATTCAGGGGAGACTGTGATTTCAGCTGGGTCTGCCCACACAGCTACTATGTGCAACCAGCCTTAGTACTCACGCCTTTTGAGCATCCCTCGGCCCGCAGAAGGGGTGGGGAGGAAGAGAGGATGAAATGAAGAATTTCAACAGTATTAACAGTGCTTTGGGGACATACGGATAAGTATTGGGGGGGAGGGGACACAGAATACGGGACTCTCGCAAATTTGGATACTGTATTAGCCTAACCTACTCAGTAATATCCACACTGAGGTCCTGAGAGGTGGCACACCTTGTTGAAGGTGACATGGACAGCCCAGGCAGTGCAGGGATCAGGCAAGGAAGCTGATTGTTTCTGGTTTCTGTCCAAGGTGTGTACTGCTCTCCAGTGTCAATCACTTCCTCTACCTTCCCATTCCTTTTCTCCCCTGATAGTCATTTTGTCTGCCGGGGGGGCCCCCCAGGTGTGAAAGCCCCAGGAAGACAGTTGCTAGAACCACTCTGAGGAGGAGGCAGGCAGTAAGGCTCAGCCGGAGTCATTTTCATTAATGTATACCATTTTGCAGCTTCTCCAGCGGGCCTGCTCCCTGCTGGTGCTTTCCACCCCGACTGAGATGGTGCTTCTGTTTGTTTCCATTGTCTGAGAAATGACAGGGGTTTGATTACACCCACGGTCTCTCAGGAGCGTCGGCTCTGTTCTGACTGCCCACATGCAAAAGACAGCCATCTGTATCCTGCCTCGTGTCTGCTTGTTGCTGAGGGGTTTAGGCTGAGGGGCCACCTCAGTCCATGGCTGGGGTGTGCATGGGGGCTGAACAGAGAGCAGGGCATCCTAAGGGCAGGGCACAGTGGTAATGGTGTGTTCTGTTAGCATCAAAGGCGAGAGAGACACAGAGAAAAGCTGGCATTATGAGGGTTCAAGCAGGACTCAACTTTCTGTATGGGGACCCCATTTTCAATAGAGGTGACAGAGCTGTGAGCCCAAGGGTAGGGGGGTGACCTCAATGCATGACCGTAGAGGTGTTATTCCAAGTATTTAACAACTTGACCTGAACAGACAACCGATCAGTCGCTGCGTAGCTGGAAGAAGGTCCCAGAGGCCGCCTGTAGTGCATGCATTGATCTTTTGGTGGTTGGTCTTGATGAAGTTCATCCCCAGGAAGGCACTGAAGGGCTAGAATGATGGAGCTCCAGACAACAGCTACTCATCAGCCAGCACAGAATGGGAATGCCAGAGACCTTCCATATCAGCTATATACATGGAGATTCTGGAAAGGGCTAGAGCCAACTGCTTGTCTTAGGGACAGCCACTTGTCAGCATCAGCCCACAGCTGTCTTCTGGGGAAAGGAAGCCCACTTATTTCTCATCTTCTAATGTTCAAGAAGAATCGAATTGTGTGTGTGTGTGTGTGTGTGTGTGTGTGTGTGTGTGTGTGTTACCTGACTAAAAAAAAAAATTACATACTCACTCACAGGTGCCTGTGATCTCTCCAAAGATGACAAAACCAAGATTGATCATCGATGGATGTAACTGGAACCCACAAGGACACCCATCTGGCACAGGGAGGGCAGCCTTTCACACTGCATCCCCCTGTCTCCGAAGAGAAATGGCCTTTCTGGTGTAAAAGGGCTCCCATGCTCTTTTGCTTTGGTATCTCTGCTGCTGATGACCGGGCTGGGGCTAGGACAGACCCTCGGAGGGCCTGGTAAGGCTGCCGGGGGTGACTTGTGACAAGCCCAGGAGAATGGAGAAGTGGGAAGAAGTCCCTATGTAGTCGAGGGAACGGGCAGGGTGTCTGAGGGGTTCTCACTGGAAATATAAATGAATTTGGGTCATAGTGGAGAAGTCACACTTCCCTTCAGGACAGTGGTTCTCAACCCGTGGGTTGCAACCCCTCAGGGGTTGCATATCAGATATCCTGCAAATCAGATATTTACATTATGATTCATAACGGTAGTAAAATTACAGTCATGAAGTAGCAATGAAATAATTTTTAGTGTGTGTGGGGGGGTCACCACAACATGAGGAACTGTATTAAAGGGCTGCAGCATTAGGAAGGTTGAGAACCAGCCACTGCTTCAAGAGAATTAGGAGTGGGCTGTTTCTTCCCTCACACCTGCAGAAACATCTACAGGCTCTCTTCTCTGGGTCTTGTCTGCATTGGGCTCCAGGAAGTGATTACCACGTGTGACAGTCCATTTCCGTTCTCAGAAGCCTGCTGTGTCTGAACTCCAAAACAGACTGCTCCCCAGGTCCCTGTTGGGGCCACCAGCGGTAGGCAGGCTCCCGTAATCACCTCCTGTGAGGTTGTACCTCCTGACAACTAGAGAGGTGACTGAGGAGGCAGGAAAGCGCAGGAATGATACACTGTCTCACCGAAAAAGCCGGAGCCTGTGGAAAGTGCAGGCTTAAATGAAAGACTGCACCAGACTAAGGGATGCTTAATGGACAAAGACAAGAGTTGAGACATCTTACTCAGCTGACCATAGGGAGTCATGGAAATTTTTTTAACAAAGTATCTGCTTTAGTTCAGACTGCTTTAACAGAAGAGCATAAATTAAGTGACTTTGACATAGCCATTTCTTCCTCACAGTTCTGGGGGCTGAGAACTCTGTGGCCAGGGTACCGATGTGGTCGGGATCTGGAAGGCCTCTCTGCCTGGCTTTCAGCTGACTGCCTTCCTGCTGCATCCTCCTCCTCCTATTCTCCTCCATCCCTATCACAGGAGCTACACCCTCAAGACCTCATCTAAACCCAGCTCCCTCTCAAAGCCCCCCGCGATGTAATACCACCAACTGAAGACTGAATTTGGCAAAGGGCACACAGACACATTCCGTCCATAGCAATGTCTCAGGAACTGGGAGGCAGGAAGCTAACATCCACGTTCCAGCCTCTTTGTAGATCCTTTATCCAGCTCTATGTATCTATTTATATACCTATTCTTCCCATCTCTCTGTGTATCTCCAGTTCAGAGAACAGCTTTGTGAGGATATTTCTATTTTGCACGCAATGATACTGAGTTTTGAAATGTCCAACAACATTCATGGCATCATACAGCAGCTAGTGAATACAAAATGGGATCCTAAGTGAAGCCTGGGGACTTTAAGAAACTAGAGACCCAGAAGAGGAGCTAGAAGCACTATCTGGGTCAGATTAGTAATGTCTGGAACTAGAGTGGGACAGGACAAATGATAGAGGAAGGAAGGAAGGAGGGAAGGGAGAAGGGAAGGCAGGCAGGCAGGCAGGCAGGAAGCCGGCAGGCAGGCAGGAAGCAGGCAGGCAGGCAGGAAGCCGGCAGGCAGGAAGGAAGCAGGCAGGCAGGAAGGCAGGCAGGCAGGCAGGAAGCCGGCAGGCAGGCAGGCTGCCTGGATCCAAAGACTGGGCCTCTAGGTAACTGCTTTAGGATGGATGGTGGAGAGAAGAGGGAGGACAGACATCGGGAATGGGAGGGGTCACAGAGCAATTAAGGGATGGGAAGGAACATTAGCAATATAGGGAATTTAGAAGAAGGCACCATTTTCAGAAGACAGTCTTCCCTTTATTTTATGTATTTATTTTGTGATTTTTGAGACCACATGTGGCCCAGGCTGACCTCTAACTTGCTAGTCAGCCAAGGATGACCTTACCCTCCTGATCTCCTTGCTTCCATTCACCAAGTGCTGGGATTATAGATGTGAGCTGCCATGTATAACTTGACTTCGATCTTTTGAAACAGTATGCTAGTTCCAAGGTCTAGAAAGAGTCCATTTCACTTCCTAGTATGGCAGCACAGTCAAACAAACTAAAAGAGAAAAATTTCAAAATTCACTGCCAAAGTATACATTTAACAGCACAGTCCTGTATTGCCTGACCGTAGGGGCATGTCCCGAGTGAGACATCATTAGGCAAATTCACCAGTGGGAGGTCACATAGAGTGTATTTGCACAAACCAAGACGGTGACTCCATTACTAGGCAATAAAATCTCATGGGACACAACTGCCCATGTGTTGTGTCCCTGACATGTATGCTGCATGGTTACACTCATCCTTCCTACATGCAATGCGTTACGTCTCATTCCTTGTTCTGGTCTACTCTGGTTCATATAAGTTGATGGATAGAAAAGGAAGCCGATGTTTGCAGTGGCTGATTCACCACCCATTGGCCTGTAGTTTGCACAAGACTCAGCCAAAAGCAGTGTGAGTGGAACAACCAGTCCCCTTAGCCACTGTCACTGATATTTCAGAGAAGGGGGGAGGGGATCGGGAACACCTGACACAGAGAGGAAGCAGGCAGGTGACATCCCCAAAAGACCTTTGAGTTAGGTCATCAGAGACCTTCCAAGAATAATTTCAGTCAATAGTAAAGGCAAGCAGACTGAACAGGAAGGTGTGTGCATTGATGAAAGATAGAATAGATGATAAATAGAAAGATAAAATAGCTGATGGAAGACAGACCTGAACACACACATCTGCGGAAGAGACAGAGCCCAGGAAGGGAAAGAGATTGAGGATGCCTGAGAGAAGTGACTGCAGGTGATAATGGAAAGAAGCCAGGCTCGTGTGGAGACTTCTAGAAGGTGCTGGGGTGAACTGGGATGAAGAACACAGATGTGGGGTCATCTTGGGAAGGAGGCACAGTGTTGCTCTCATATAGGGAAGGGGAAGGGCTAAGTAAAGACAGACATTTGCAGAAGTGAAGAGGGAGTGCTGAGAAGCAGGAGGGAGGTCAGCGTGTGTGTGTGTGTGTGTGTGTGTGTGTGTGTGTGTTTAGATCACTTGTTAGCCGGCTGTTAATAAGCCTCAGCACACAAGGAAACAAAAGAAAGGCTGGACCGTCCAGCACCAGCTTAGAGGCAGCGAGCTGCAGAAGCTGAGGTTGGCTTGATTCGGAGGGGTTCTCTCTCTCTCTCTTGTTGTCTGTTGTCAGCCTATGGCCCGTTTTGTCCTCCAGGACTTCTCACTGAGCTCCATCACTTTAAGGACTCAGGAAATGTTGAGTCTCTGCTAAATGACCAATATATATACCATTCTACCCTGTGTCATTTTTGTTTTTGGTTTTAGAATCCTGCCTCTAGGCCTTCAAAAACAAGTTCCCATTTTGAGGTCGCTGATTCTACTTCCAACAGGACTTAACAAGCACAGCCTAGCCCATCTGGGCCGATCAATCAGATTTTATCAAGTGAGGTTTTTCTCAGCCTCCCTTTATGGGATTTCCAGTCCTGATTGTACACTAGAAATGCCCAAGGAAAGTTCAATATCCTGATGCCTTGCCCCATCTTTAGAGATTGACTTGACTGATCTGGCTCTATGGCTGGGTACCAGTGAATTTCCCAGATAACTCTACAGTCTAAGGATGTGAACTATTAGCCCCTTTGCTATTCCAAGTGTGTCCTCAGGACCAGGAGCATTCACCTTGGCCTGGGTACTTGGAGAATTCAGAGTCTCAGGCTCCCATCATGCCTGAAAAGTTTTAATGTACAACTAAGCAAAGAAAGTGGGCCATTCGTTTGTATACCAAGGTCAGAGGAGCTCTGTGACGGAGGTCTAACCATTTAAGCCTTCTTGTCTGTTCTGTGTATGATCAAATAGAGAGATCCCAACTCCTGATCTCTAAGCAGCCTGGCAAAGAGCTGATAGCTGCTGTGTGGAATGTCAAATAGGCACCCATAAGCCAAGCCACAAGTGTTTCCCGGCTTCAGGCAAGCAGATACTGCACACTTGAGTGCTGACTCTTGGGCTTAACAGTCGACCTTAGAGTCGGGACATTCTTACAGGGTGACCAATAGCTTAAATTTCTCTGATATTTTCCCATTTTTAGAAAAGTAAGTGCTTTGTCTTGGGGTATGTGTTGGTTCTTGGCAAACTGGAGTGAGTGGTGGTCACCATGTGAACTAACACTTGGAATCGTGTTACCCGATATACACATAAACACATACACACACACACACACACACACACACACACACACACACACACACACATCATTGAAAGTAACACCTTCTTCATTGTATTCCTAACGTCTTGGGAACACACATAGCTAGGAACATTGGTGTTTTCTGTGTAATGCTATGATTAGACATGTCGGTTCATTCATTCAACGAAAACTCATTGAGGGCTGGAGAGGTGGCTCAATGCTTAAGAGCACTTGTTGCTCTTGTAGAGGACGCAGGTTCAATTCCTAGTACTCACATGGTGGCTCACTACTGCCCTTACTCCATTACCAGAGGATCACCAGGCATGCATGTAGTACCAGACATACATGCAAGTAAAACACTCATACACATAAAATAAAATAAACAATGAATTCAGAATAAGTTAAAAAATAAAAAAAGCACCTAAAAATGAAGAAACAAAAAACTCGCTGAATGTCCTTATCCTGCATGGGACATGCCAGGAAGCAACAGTCCCGAGGAGTTTCAGGAGGGTATCGTCTAGACGGGGTTACAGAACTAGTAGTCTGCAATGAGCAAGCTCTGTGATCAGTAGAATGAGACACAGGCAGAGGTCCCAACACACTGTGGGGCCCAGGAACCTCTGAAACATGCAAGATGTCAGCCATGTGAGTAAGGGCAGGTATGTTATGAGAAACAGAGACTTTCACAGCACAGAGAATAGGGATCTACCATAGACGGAAGAGCATAGCCAGATCCAGATCCAGAGGGCAGGTCAACACCTCTGAGGAAAGTGCAATGGAAGATGGAGGGTGGGGCTAGGCAAGGACTGATGGGGGGAGGGACTTTGGAAAACAAGTCAGGGAGGTGAGTGGGTCCCCAGAGGAGCGGGAATCCTTGGAAGACATGGAAGGTGAAGAAGCGTCAACCTTTCCACAGTCTGTAGGGAACAGAGTGGAGAGAACAGAAGTGGTAGAGAAGAGTCAGGAGAGGAGCTCTGTGGTCCCAGAAGGAAATGAGGGCAGCTGGGTTTGAGCTGGTGTCAGTTTCGATATGAGATGTACGGACTGGAGAATCACAGGAAATCAACACCTCAGGTGGGCGTATTCATTGGTAACTGCCTCCAGTGGGAGGGGCAAAGAGAGAAAGATACAGGACTCTGAAGAGGTTTTTTGTTTTGTTTTTTCTGTAATAGTTTCTAGATTTATGGAAAAGGTCCACAAAAGTACAGTTTCCTTCTGTCTGCCCCCGCCCCACCCACCGTTACCACCATACACAGTCAGGGTACAATGATGACTAGTAGGCTTTCCTACCTCTTTCCACTATTAAGTGCGAGAGTGCGTGTGTGAGTGCATGTACATGTGTGTGTGTGTGTGTGTGTGTGTGTGTGTGTGTGTGTGTTCATAATCCTACCTATCCCACCTAGCATTTCACTACTATGTACCTCTGGCCACCAGCAGTCAGCAAGAGTCACTCAGCCTTTCTCATCTTTAGGACTTCAGTGTTCTGAGACTGTTGGTCAGCTTTTTTGAGAAACACGACTCAAATTTGGGCCTATCAGCCATTTTCCGGTTTTTGTTTATGATGGCGATTTCGGGGGAGGAACGCTCTCTGAGGGCAGGGACTTGGGGGATTGGTCCCTGGCAGATTGCACAGCTCAATGTGCCAGTGTAATAATGGGGACCCTAACGTGCCAGTCAGCTGTAAGTAGAATGATTCAAAGATCTACACCATCCCTTCCTCTGCCTTGGAAGAAAGGGGGAAGTTCTAGTTAGAATAAAGAAGAACGCTTTCCTTAAACGGGTCAACAAAAGCCACTTGGGTCGGGCGGTGGTGGGGCACGCCTTTAATCCCAGCACTTGGGAGGCAGAGCCAAGCGGATCTCTGTGAGTTTGAGGCCAGCCTGGGCTACCGAGTGAGTCCCAGGAAAGGCGCAAAGCTACACAGAGAAACCCTGTCTCGAAAAACCAAAACAAAACAAAAAAAAAAAGTCACTTGGATCCATTGCATCGGGTCTTTGAATCTCTACATGGCCAGGCATGGCGGTGGGCAGGTGTGTAGGTGAATTGGAGATCTAGAAGATGCTCCCTGAAGCCTGCCTACGGGAACAAGAAAATGGAGGTCCATGGTGATGGCAAGGCAAGCAGCCTGCATTGGGTATGCACTGCAGGCAGGGAGGAGATGCAGGGCATGGAAACAGGGCTTCGTGGAAGAGGTGACGCCTGACGCAGGGCTGGAGGGGTTTAGGATTTGGACCTAGACTATAAGAGGGCAAGGAAGTCTCAGGAGGGAGGAGGCTGTGGTGGTTTGTATAAGAACGGTCTTCATAGGCTTACAGATATGAGTGCTTGGTCATTAGAGAGTGGCACTACTCAACAGGGATTGGGAGGTGTGGCCTTGTTGGAGTGGGTGTGGCCCTGTTGGAGGAAGTGTGTCACTGGGGGGTGGGATTTGGGGTTTCAAATGCTCAAGCCGGGCCCAGTGTCTCTCTCTCTTCCTGCTGCTGCCTGTGGATGTGGATGTAGAACTCTCAGCTGGAGAGGTCTCCAGGACCATGTCTGCCTGCATGCCTCCATTCTTCCCACTGTGATGATGAGGAACTAAACCTCTGAAACTGTAAGCCAGCCTCAATGAAATGTTTTCCTCTATAGGAGTTACCGCGGCCACGCTGTCTCTTCACAGCAATAGAACGCCGACTAAGAAAGAGGCCTTCAAATGAAAATTCAAAAGCTGGGAGCCCTCGGGTACGTGTGGAGAGTGACAGGCAGTGGAGACTTGCTGGAATGTCTTCTGGGAAGCTGAGATGACAGGCCGAACCAAGAAGTCAGTCCAAATCCCAGCAGTCCCTGACTGTCATTATTCGGAGGGGAGTGAATTTTTCTCCACGGCAGTGAAAAGCATGAGGGTGGGTTGCTCAGAGCACTTGGGATGGGGGACAGAAGGACAGCAGATACTCTCCCCAGCCTCTTCACTGCAGGGTATTCAGAAAA
This sequence comes from Peromyscus attwateri, assembly GCA_902168425.1. Taxonomy (NCBI): domain Eukaryota; kingdom Metazoa; phylum Chordata; class Mammalia; order Rodentia; family Cricetidae; genus Peromyscus; species Peromyscus attwateri. The sequence continues at coordinate 66,000 of CABHPP010142148.1, read as the reverse complement.
TGCAAGACAATGGATGTGATGGAGGTGGGTTCTGGTTATGATGCGACTGTCTCCCGACACGTCTCAGGCATTCCTCCTACCGCCACACTGTGGCACAATACTGCACCAGGATATATGCCATGACACACTTTCATACTGTGACATCACATCATGTTGTGACATCCTATCATACCATGTCATAAAATACTACCATGCTCTGTCATGCCATCATGCTATGTTACACCACAACACTGCAGTATATCACCATCCTGTAACATAGCATCACACCATGCCATGCCACCGTGCTATAAGGTATCACCATGCTGCGTTACATCATCATACCACACCATGATACCACCACACTACTATCATGTCATGCCATATCAGCATGCCATAACATAGCATGTTATCCCATACTACTCAGTTATCCCATATCGCCAAGTCATGGCATACCCACCTGCTCTAATATACCACCATGACGTATTATCTCATCTTTGTGCCAGAGCACACCCTGTCTCTGGTGAGCTCTTTCTTGCTATTGGCTGGAGGTTCTGGTTTTTCTGTGAAGTCACCTGCCTGTGACTCATTCAAGACTAAGCCATCCATCTTTTCTGTTCATGTTTCAACAAGGACATCTCTCCATCATGATCTTTATGGCAGAGTTATTGCTATCCCTCTTATTAGATTGAAATATCAGTGAGAGAGGGAGCCATATTTATTTCCCTACATTGCTTAAGCTAATATCATGCTTGACATATCACAGATAGTTGAAAAATAACAGTTGAACTAAATTCTATTTAATGAGACAGTAGAAAGAGCACTAGACTTGGATTCAGGAGCCCCAAGTCTAAACCCTACAACCAACCAACAAATGATCTGACTCCTCAGAAAATACCTCTTCTCCACATAGGGATAATGGATGACAATATTTCATAGATTTGTCCCAGAAGACCCCAGTATATCTCAGAGCATAGTGGCTGCCCTTCTGCCCAGCACACTTACCTCACCCATAATTACTCATTCAGGGTCCACAAAGTTTGTAGAGGGACAACATAGAACAGATATGGCCACCATTGTGAGGCCACCGTGTGCCAGACATCAAGTACAATTTAAATGACACCTTTGAGTACTGGAAGCAGAAACACAGTGGAGTTGAATGTTAGTCAACTGGTAACGTTTCCCAAGAGGATGATGGCTGGTCAGCAGAGAGCTGGCAAGAGTTACAAAGAACTCCAAGAAGCTGGAGAAAGCCACCCATTGCCTAATGCTACCAGAACTCTATTGGGACCACTGTGGGGGTCTGACGACACACAATCCTGCCCAATTTCAGTTCTGCTCCCTGAGGTTGTAGGTCTAACTGTTCATCCCTGACTGTGTCCTGCTAGCCCAGTGTCTGTATAGAGTGGTAACACAGACACGTCACTCACCCTTTTGGGGCCTTGATTTTAGAAAATCAAGGAAGATTTCATTCTCAATGTGAGCTCCCTTTTCTTCATCAAACCTTTGATTTCTTTGGGTGTCAGAGTAGATAGTGATAATGCTGAAGTCAGCCGGGAACAATAGTATCAAAAGGTTACAAAAATCAAGACAAACATGGCATTTTGGCTCTTCATCTACCAGATCCCCATGGGTATGAGCAAGAGAGATAAGGAGAAACTGATTTAAAAAAAAAAAAAAAGTCTGGAAAACTACAGAGCTGATGCCACAGTTTCTTTTGGTTTTCGTTAAAAAAAAAAAAATGCCAGTAGGTAAGGGATCTAGAGGAAGTATGACTGAGTCTTGAATGAAGCACTGTTTATCAACAGCCCTGCTGGGACATTGGCACATTTGGAGTTCTTGAGCTTCTGGACTCAATTTTGTCAATATGTTGTACTCCCCAAGGATACAAAGTTCTTGTTACCATGACAATCACCTCAAACAGCAGGACCCTGGTACCCCCACTGTCACAGAGAAGCTCCCAAATAGAACAAAGGCCACAGCTGCTGCAGATGATACTCAGAGGAGTGAATGGACTGGTATCAGCCAGAGCATGTCAGGAAAGGAGGATGAGCAAGACCTGGTGTGCTAAAGCATCCCTGATCCTTCCATTATTCCTCCTCCTGCCTAGATCCTCTATCTCAGCCAATACCAGGTCCATGATAAGCATCTCTTCTAAAGAGAAGCCGTCCTGTATCCTATAGTCCACACTCCCATAGTCCATAGTCCTTACGCCATCATTCTGTAACTGCCCCACTAGCAGACACGTGACTGGAGAAATTCCAAGAGGACAGGAGCTGTGCTCTGGTTCAGTGTGAGCTCCAGAATTCTCTGTGTCATTCTAACACAAAGTATCTGCTCAATAAATTCTTACTGTAAACATCTTACTCTACAGACATGGGAAAGGCCAAAACAGGTTGATAATATGATTTAAGTAAAATCCATCCACCAGCATCTCCAAGATACCTATGGTCTGTAAAATGAGAATTTCACTTCTTGTGTCTGTAACTGCATAGCCTGAGTTTAATCAATAATCCTCCAAATGAAAGAAATTTTGATCAATGTTTAATAAAAGTTATAGGGTAGCCTCAGACTAATCAGAAAATGAAATTAGCCATATGTTCTGCTGCTTCTATAGACATCCATGGTGTATTCCATTCATTCAATGCTCTAGGCTTTGAATGTGTTAGGATATGGAGGATGACTAGATCTGAGGCTGGAAAAAGAATCAGCAGGAGGAATCTCCCCCCTGCACGTGTGTCCACTGGTATTTCTTGGGGTGGGATGAGGAGACCCTGGCTCTCCTGCTTGCCATCTTTCCTAAGTGTCTTAGAGTTTCTATTGCTGTGAAGAGACACCATGACCATGGCAACTCTTATAAAGGAACACATTGTCAGAGGTTTAGTCCATTATCATCATGGTGCAACACGGTGGCGTGCAGGCAGACATGGTGCTAGAGAAGGAGCTGCTTCATCTTGATCCCTCAGGCAACAGGAAGTGGTCTGAGACACTGGGTGTGGCTTGAGCATGTATTAAACCTCAAAGCCCACCTCCACAGTGACACACTTCCTCCCATAAGACCATACCTACTCCAACAAGGTCACACTTCCTAAGAGTGCCGCCCCCTTTGGGGGGCCATTTCTTTCAAACCACCACACTGAGCGTATCACCTCACTTCTCTGGACCCTGGTTTCTTGCTCTTAAAAGTCGGGAAAATAATTTCTTCTCCCTTCCCATCCACAGACATACAAACTGGTGGTTCTCCCTGTGTTAGAGAATAAGGGAGCTTTTAGACTCACGGGGGTTCTTCCAGACTCTTTGGAGAGGTCTAGATTAAAAATACCATGCAATGAACCGCTGAATGCAGTTCTTATTCTAATATAGGTGGCCGTAAATACCGCCAAACCACTCATTCCTATTATAAGGCTACTAGGACCAAGCCTACAAAAACAGGCATTGAGAAGACTAGTTAGTATTAACTAGTTAGTACTAACAAGGACTTAGCACCCTTTTCTTATCTGCACCCTGCCCATCCAATCACCCAGCTCTGGAGGAAACTACACTGTGTCTTAAAGCCTGACAGAGTGACGGGAAAGCAACGAGGAAGATACAGGATTGACCAACTGTGGGAGAATACGTTTCTGGTGAGGGGTGGCGGGCTCACTCGCTCACGCCTGTACTTTGGAACACACCTCCACTATCCTCAGCAGCCTTTCTACCTGTTAGCCTGCCCTGCTGTTCAACAGTTGGCTGCTCTGGGGTCCTTGCCAGCTCTGTAGGCAGTGCGGTGTTAGGGCAGATCACAACGCATAGAACCCTGGCCTGAGGCACTCATTGTGTCGTCTGGTGCCTGCATCTTAGGATACTAGCCTTTTGTCCTAGACTCTCAACCTGCATCTCATGTCAGCATGCCTAGGGTCTGGCACCCGGGTGTGGTCACTCTGTGTCTTCAGAATCGATGCTTGCCCGGTTTCCTTCACGACCAGACCCAGTGGTCAGAAAGGAAATGAGTGGCAAGATATTTTCAGATTTAATGGTGACCCTAAGGGTAAAATGCCCTTAAGAGGACATCAACTTTAGTCCACTCATGGAACAAAACCGACGAAACACCAGTGGGACTTGCTTGGGTCTCGCCTGGTTTTGATCTGGTCCTCAACATTATTGTGCCCAAAGGCAGCCTATGTACCCTTTGCTACCTCAACCTGAATTTTTATAAAAGAAATTTTTTTCATGTGTATCTTTTTATAACATTTTATTAACCAAACAATAGGATGTACTTTTATTATAAAAAAATTAAACACACGTAAAAGTATGAAGATTAATAAATCTCACATACCTATCACCAAGCTCCAGCCTATGTCCAGTCTTGCTTCACTTGCACTTGCTGGACTATTTTGAAGCAAATTCCAGGCATTGTGGTGAATAAATGCTTTTTGATTCATACAAAGTCTAAAAATTTTAAATCTTGAGAAAGCCCTTTGTAGAGTTACTTCCCAATAAATGGAATGGGGGAAGTATGAAAATCCTTTGAAATCAAGATATATATTCATTCCTCCAGAGCGAGAACCAGGGCACTGTGTACAAAGCCAGCGCCGACCTTGCAAAGACCAGAGCCTCTGGGCTCTCTTTAGAACAAAGATGCACCGAGTTAGGAGCAGCCAAATGGACAAACCCACTCCAGGGTTTTTTCCTTCTGCATCAGATACCGTACCCCACACCCAGATACACACCCGCACCCACCCCCACAAGCAGGCACACAACGGGAGAGACACCTCCATCCACCCACGCACTCTGCTCCCATCAGTTGTTTTCCAAACACTTTGGAGAGAACCCAGAGCCCACGGCCTGGAAAGCTTTTCTTTCTCAAGCAGAACATTGTTCCACAGAGGCTCAGATCTGTGGCTCCTGGAGGGATCACCACGGGATGGATCAAAACATACAACCCACGTTCACTCTGTGTACCAAAGTGCTCCTTTTGGGGGTATCAGGCTAAAAACTGGTGACGAACACCACATCACAGCCAGTGTTGTTTATACGGGGAGCTATTAGCTCTGTTTATGTACTTAAGATCCCACAGTGGGGAAACTCCTGCCCACACAACACTTTGCCTCGCTCCGATGCCGTCCTGTCAATCTCGAAGCACTTAACACACGGTACTTACACCTAAGGAGTGAGTGAAATACATCATCATCCTGAAGGACAGATCAGGCTATAACAGCTTTCGTGAGCCTTCTTCTCCCACTGTCTCATTTCTTTTGATGATTCATTTTAACGGACATGTATGTGTAGGGGTCTGTGTGAGTGTCCACCACCAGTGGGGATTGGGGGTGGTACCTGTGAAGACCAGAAGAGAGTGTGTGATCCCCTGGAGCTGGAGTTACAGGCACTTGTGGACACCAGACATGGGTGCTGGGAGCCAAATTCGGGTCCTCAGGAGGAGCAGGAAGTGTCCGTCACTGCTGAGCCATCCCTCCAGCCCCTTAACTTGACAAAAGTTTTATTATTTATTTACATTAGCTCCATGTTGCAGACACAGGACACTGGGATTCGGAGGAATTCATTGATTTTTTTTTCCAAAAGCTACAGAGCTAGTTAGTGTCACAGCCACCCAATCCGTCCCTCTACACCAGAAATCCCCATGATTTTCATGTGGGACAAATTTCCCTTATTTAAATAATTTTTATTTTTTAACCTTTAATTTTTAAATAATCTCATTATTGTAAGCTGGGCAGTGGTGGCACATGCCTTTAATCCCAGCACTCTGGAGGCAGAGGCAGGCTGATCTCTGTGAGTTCAAGGCCAGCCTGGTCTACAGAGCTAGTTCCAGGATAGCTAGGGCTGTTACACAGAGAAACTCTGTCCAAAAAAAAAAAAAATTATTGTAAAAATGTAAAAACACAAAAGCAGAACAAAGTATTCCTATGTATCATTCACCCAACTTCTCCAAAGTTAGTGTCTCCAATGAACATATTACAATAATCAAAATCAAGAATTTAGCCTTGATAAAAGGCTATTGTTGAACCTGCATGCTTTATCCTAATTTTACCAGCCACCTCTACTGTCCAGAGTCCAAACCAGATAGCACACTGTGTTTCATTCTCATATTTCTTTAGATTGTGCTAGCCATTACTCGGGAGGCAGAGGCAGGTGGCTCTCTGTGAGTTCGAAGCTAGCCTGGTCTACATAGATTCTGTCAGTCTCAGACAATTCCCCTGTCCTTCTTCATCTTTAATGACCTTGACACTTTGGGAAAGTACAAGCCAGCTATTTATTTTAGAATATCATTTAGTTTAGACCTTTTTAAGTATTTGAAAAGTTTTAGGAAGCCCCTGAGTGGGATAGCTCTGTCAACCACCTCCCACATCTCAGGGAACACTGTGACAGTGAGGACAGAAAGAATGTGAGACCCAGAAGATGAGGAGTGCATGAGAGCCTGTCTTCTGGACACTCAGGAACTCCTAGTAACCATGGTTACCTGGACCAAACTTGAACAAACCAAGCCAGTCAAATTTCTAGCAAGGATGGGAGAGGAGCTCACAAGGTTTTTACCCCTAGCTGAGGAGCTATTGGTAGCTGACAGTTAATGGGGGTGGGTGGGTGGCATCATTTTTCTTTGAGGTGTGGTCACTGGTAGATTGCCCATCTTCCAATGGATGACCCCATACCCCTACATATGTGGGCAACACCAATTGGACTTAGTGACTTATTTAAAATAATAAAAGATGACATGAACTTGGGAGTGAGATGTGGAGGAACATGGGGGGAGTTGGAGAAGTTGGAACAGGGTAGATATGACCAAACTACACCACATACATGTGTGAAATTTTCAAGTAATAAATCAAAAATAGCATACTCATAAAGTTTCACAAATCACCCTATGAGCTTCTTGGTCCGCCTTTTCTTTTGTATCCTTTATAATAAATTGCAATAATAAGCTTTTTTTAAAAAAATCGTTTATTTTTTCAACTTCCATGTATAATTGTTTTGCCTGCATGCATGTGCACCACATGCTCGCCTGGTTGTCTAAGACAGTCAGAAGAAGGGATCAAGTCCCCTGGGTCTGGAGTTACAGACAATGGTGAACCACCATGTGGGTGCTGGGAATCAAACCCAGATCCTCTAAAAGAGCAGCAGCGGGTGCTCTTAACCACTGAACCATCTCTCCAGCCCTCAATAATAAGCTTTTTCAAAGTAATGAACTAGTGTTATGCTGAGAAAAAAAGTTTTGTGCACCCTCAAACGATTATAGCCATGCTTTGAAAATATTTATTGGCATTGTTATTGACAAGAGGTTATTCTACATTGAAGGACGATTTTGATTTTGCTCACCGTGATGGCTTCCCTATACATTTGAAGAATGTTTTATATATCTAAGGTAATTTTGATTTAGTTGACAGGTGGGGTAAATTTGGTTTCACGCGCCCATCCATACATATGCACCTCTTCCTGAAGTCATCAGCCCACAGTCACACACGGTCCAAGGCAGAAACTCTCCAGGAAATCTTGCAGGAAGCGATGGAGACTGACAAGGTCGGATAACAACATCCAGAGGATGTTTATTGTGCGCCTGTAACTTATTGTAGTCTGGCATGACGCACTCCGCTGAGAGTTTCTGCACACAATGCCCTGTTATTATCTTTCTTATTCTATGGTGGAGGAAGTTAAGATTCGGAGTGTGACTCAGCCAGTGTCACACATTTGCACAGTAGCATTGGGATTTATGATCCCAATTCTGAAAGCGTCTTGGTCTAGCTTTTCAGCCCTTCGTCTAAGGTCAAGTTCATAGTCCTATGGTCTCATGCACCATGCTAATTTTATCAAAAGCACATCATTGGACTCTGTGTTCCCATTGAACTCATTTGTGAGACACTTTTCACTGCTTGTGTTCTAAATTCTTTCCCCAACTTGATCTTTTTGTTTGGTTGGTTGGTTGGTTGGTTTTTGTTTTTCGAGACAGGGTTTCTCTGTGTAGCTTTGGAGCCTGTCCTGGGACTCACTCGGTAGACCACGCTGGCCTCGAACTCACAGAGATCTATCTGCCTGACTCTGCCTCCTGAGTGCTGGGATTAAAGGCATGCGCCACCACCGCCCGACCCCCAACTTGATCTTTAATGCTCAGTTCTAAAGCTGTTTTCTCTTTCTCCTTCTATCCTCCCTTCCCCTCCCCCGACCCTCTTCATGTTGGGAATCAAACCCCAGGCGCTGCACATGCTAAGCAAGTACTGTACATCCCCCTTCCATAAAGCTATTCATTCTTCTGGTGGAAGGAGAAACTGGGTTTCTACCAGCCCTGGGTACCACTCTTCTTCCCTCTAATGCAGTAGTTCTCAGCAGGTATGTTGAATATCAGATATCCTGCATATTAGATATTTACATCATGATTCATAACAGTAACAGAATTACAGCTATGATGTAGCAATGAAATAATTTTAGGATTGGGGGTCACCACAACATGAGGAACTGTATTAAAGAGTCTCAGCATTAGGGAGGTTGAGAACCACTGGTCTAACATGTCACAAACAAAAGCAGCAGAGCTAGAAGCAGCCTGAGTATTCTCAAGTTCTGCCTCCTTTTATAAAGGAGGAAATGACGACGCTAACTACTAGTATTTACAGAGTGTGTAGTGAGGGGCGGGCTGTGTTCTCAGTGTTTGCCACAGAGTGTATCAGTCAACACTCACAACTACCAAGACAACCACTATTACAGGAGAGGCTTCTAGAACTCACTCATCTCTGAGCATCTTCTCCTTAAGCATCCGGGGGATTGTTGTTAGACAGAACCATGTTTCAGGATGCAGCCAGTGAGTTGTAGAAGAAATCAATGTGTCACTCTGAGCTGAAGCACTTAATGAATTGTGAGGCATGGGTCTGTTCAGTGTCTGTTGCTCTGTTCTGGGATTCCTGAGCTTTCCCAGGGAAGCTTCTGATTTGACTGCATTCAAATACTCTCTGAACACAGCTGTCTTCGTCAGGGTGTCTATTTGCTGTGACGAAACACCAGGACCAAAGCAACTTGGGGAGGAAAGGCTTTACTCAGCTTACATTTCCACAGCACTGCTCATCACCAAAGGTTATCAGGACAGGAACTTAAACAGGGCAGGAACCTGGAGGCAGGAACTGATGCAGAGGCCGTGGAGAGGAGCTATTTACTGGCTTGTTCCCCATGGCTTGCTCAGCCTGCTTTCTTATAGAACCCAGCACCACCAGCTCAGGGATGGCACCACCTGCAATGGGCTGAGTCCTCCCCCATCAATCACTAATGAAGAAAATGCCCTCCAGGCTTGTCTACAGCCTGATCTGATGGAGGAGTTTCCTTAACTGAGGTTCCCTCCTCTCTGATGACTCTAGCCTGTGATAATTGACATTATCTAGCCAGCACACCAACCCAGGAGTGGAACCAACGATTGTATTCGGGAAACTTACATTAACTGAGTGACAGGAAAAACAAAACACCCCCCACAAATCTTAATGCAACATATAAAGAGTAGCGCCCTCTTGTGTCCGTATCCCACATGGACGAACTTTTTCGTCTAGCAGCCGCCCTGTCTGGAACAGGAAGCTTCCGGGTTCCTGAAGCAGGGAAGAGAGAAATGCACGAAGCATTTCTTCCTGCCTTTGTCCTGGGTGACATGGCACTTCCTTCCGGGACACATGGTCCTGTGTCTTCCCAAAGAGTCCCATCCTTCTGATATAGTGCCCAAAGATCTAGTCCTTATCTGTCCTAGAATTTTGAGTCTGTGGCTTCGTTTCTTTTTCCCATATAGCTGTCTCCTAATATACAGTATTCTTAGAACAATCAGCCAGTCACCTTGGAATTGAATAGAAAGAAAGGAAGAAAGAAAGAAAGAAAGAAAGAAAGAAAGAAAGAAAGGAAGGAAGGAAGGAAGGAAGGAAGGAAGGAAGGAAGGAAGGAAGAGAGAGAGAGAAAGAAAGAAAAAGAAGCATCAAAAGCAAAAACCTTGGGGTTTAAAATAGAATCTATGGCACCATGCGCAGATCATGGCCTCCAGCTCTGCACTTCATCCCCTTCCTGGGGTCCTTTTGATGGCCATGAAGGTTTGTGAACCGCTCTTAGAGTGTGTGGTGGTTGATGGTCACTGTCAGCTTGACTGGATTTAGGGTCCCAGGAGCCACCCCTCTGGGTGTACCTATGCAGCTATGTCTAGAGAGGTTGAACGGGGGAGGAAAGAACCACTCTAACTGTGGATATCACCATTTCATGAGCAATGGAAGAAAGGCGGGAAAGAGAAAGCCCCCAGAGCAACAGAGCCTGCTTCCTGATTGACACAGGGGTAAGCAAGCTCAGCCACCATGCCTTCCCCTTTGGGATGGGTTGCAACCTCAAATTGTGAGCCAAGGTAAACCTCTCTCTCTCTCTCTCTCTCTCTCTCTCTCTCTCTCTCTCTCTCTCTTTCTCTCTCTCTCTCTCTTTAAAGATTTATTTATTTATTTTCCCAGAACTGAGGACTGAACCCAGGGCCTTGCGCTTGCTAGGCAAGCGCTCTACCACTGAGCTAAATCCCCAACCCTTATTTGTATTTTTAATGCATATTGGTGTGTCGCCCTGTACATGTATCAACGCAGCACATGCATGCAGTGCACATGGAGGCCAGAAGAGGGCATCGGATTCTTCAGAACTGGAGGTACAGACAGTTGCGAGCCACCTGTGGGTGCTGGGAATCGAACCTGTGTCCTCTGGAAGAGCAACAAGCACTCTTACCGGAGAGGCCATCTCTCCGGCCAAATCTTTCTTTCTTAAGTTGCTTCTTGTCAGATGTCCAGTCACAGAAATGATAAAAAGTCACGACTATAAGGTGTGAAGCCCACGTAAGCATTATTCAGACTTCAGTCATGGATATTTTATATGTATTCCACCTATATTACTTTCTTCAAAGTTATCATCTATTTTTAATTGTCTCACACCTTCATTTCAGTACATTTACTCTAAAGGGGACTTTTTGCTGCTACCATAAATGAAAATGAGTGTCATTTGCCACAAAAAAAAAAAAAAAAGTAGACAAACTGTGGGACTTCCATTCAAAGAAATATTACCGAGCACTAAAAAAAATGCTGTTTACACACACACACACACACACACACACACACACACACACACACGCACACACATCCCTAAAAGGATATGGAGGAAATGGGGATGCATATTACTAAGTGGAAAAGCTAGCCTAAAAGGCCTATATGCTTACAACCCTAACTATCCGACATTCTGGAAAAGGTCAAACTATATGGGTGGATGTGGCGAATGACTGAGAGGCGGAACAGAGAGAGTTTGAGGGCAGTAAAACCATCCTATCTGATACTATAATGGTGGATACGAACATGGGCGGCGTGGTGGGGAGCTAACAGCAAACCCTAATGGACTCTAGGTAATCATGAGGTTAGTACTGGTTAATCAATTGTAACAAACATACCTCTTATGTGGGAGACGTTGACGGTGGGGAGACTGGGAAGGCGTGGGAGCTCTCTGAACTTCCTGCTCTATTTTGCTGTCAACATCGTGCTAATGAAAAGACTGTTAAGAATAATAGACACAAATAGGGAGCAAATAATCAAAAGTTCTATTTAGATATTGGAGTGAATCCAAAGTCTGATGCCTTCTCTTTTTGTTTACAAGGGAGATTAACAACGTTAGAGAAGTATTAAAGACGGACTGTTACTACAATGAGATTTCTGTCCTGGACACACTCCTAAGGCACGAGATCAAACTGGACAGGAGTAGTATTCTCGTGTGTAAGTCAATGTTATCTAGAAGCGTATCTATCCTAGCCCAGACATTCCAGAACACTAGTCCAGGGATGGCTGGAATTCGAGCACCCTGCTGATGTGCGCTGGGTAAGGATTTCCTCTGCCTTTCTCTGCTTACTCCTCTGCCTACGTAGTCCGCTCCCAGCTTCTGGGGACTCAGAGGCCAGCTAAAGGGTCTATTTTTTATTTTAAACAGGTGCTGCCAAGCATAGTAAAGTGCCAAGCTTGATAAAATCAACTCACAACACGATGACGGTGGAAATGGAGAAGGATGACTGAGGGAGAGCGTTTCCGGCCCCGGGGAGAGGACGGAGTTCAGCTCTAGTCAGGCAACAGCAGTGGGAGCTGCTGAGAGCAGGCTCCCCATCTACACAAGTCCACAATGGGGTTCGCTGTGGTCCAAGCATGGCCTTAAATGTCTGAGTCTCACTGATGGAAAGGGAGCTATACCCTAACTCATGAGAGGCTGGCATGCGCTTACATCTTTAGCGTGTAGGGTCAACTTCTTACAAGTGTTCAAATGTAGCATTGTACCTTTGTCTTATAAACAGTGACACCCAAGTGCAGGGGAATAAATAGCCCACCTGGGGAGGGACCTGAAGGGAATGAATTCACGTCCTTCTGATGTCACAGCCTAGGTCACAATGTCCTCTGAGACATGGGTAGGGGTTGACACAAGGTCTATCCTGTTTAGTGGGGTTGTTAAAAAAAAGTCTATTTTTCCCATCATTCTTCAACAGAATGAGGAAAAGTGTGATTCTGGCCATGTGGCCTCGAGCCAGGATAATGGTTACTATGATTGCTAGGACAATAATCATCAGTATTTGTCCTTACAGTATCAGAAAATTAAATTGGTTGGGCCTCTGAAGAAATTATCTATAAGCCCCATGTTTGGAATTTTAATTTATGCACGTGAGTGAACAGATACACAGACACTCACAAATGTATTTTCTACCAGGCATGTACTAAGGACCACAGGCAGCATTATTAACATGGAATGAATGTGCTCCAGGAAGAAGGAGAAAGAATCAACAATTACTAAGCTCCTACTATGTGCAGGGTCATGTCTTAGCCATGATGGTAGTAGCTTCAAGAGGGTTCTGTAGATGTTGATTCTCTTCCATCACATTCAAATTAACCTCTCTATAAATGAGGAAAATTTGGTCTGTCTTCCACAGCAATTTTGTAGACAACTTAAAATTTCATAGCTTAGTGTTGAGTATTTGGCCCATTGTGAAACCCAGTACTGTTAACTGTTTTTAGTATTTCTCTTAATCCTGTACAACAAGTAAGGAGTTTAGTATCTATCCTAGTTAGCTTTAGCTGCCAACTTCACACAGCCTAGACAAATATTTGTGAGTCCAGGCTCAGTGGCCCACACCTTTAATCCCAGCACTTGGCAGGCAGAGGCAAGCGGATCTCTGTGAGTTTGAGGCCAGCCTGGTCTATAGAGTGAGTTCCAGCACAGCCAGGGCTATGTAGAGAGACTTCACCCATTTTCCACCTGCCCCCCCCCCCCCCCCAAAAAAAAGAAAGAAAAAGAAAAGAAATCCTCATGAGAGCAGTTAGTTGAGTTAAAAAACTGGGACCTGGGTATCCTTTTATGAGGCAAGAGGTAACTCCTTGGATCCTAGAGTTAGGTAGAGACTATATTTCCAGATCCTCCACCTCTTTTCCTGATGGCATCTACCTGGTACTCAAAATGTAATTCATACCCAGGTAAGACAAATGCCACATGTTCTCTCATATGTGGATGCTAGCTTTGAGATTTTAGATTTGCCTGTTTACTTGGAGTCTATAGAGGTCGGGAAGCTAGAAAGGGCTTGTGAGGGAGGTTAGGGAAGAGGCTTTCAGGTGTGAGGGTCTAATAGTACACACGTGATGTGAAACTGGAGACGAGATCCTGGGGGTTCAAGGTTTAAGTGGGAACTGGGGCAGTGGGTCGGGGAGCGGAGATGGTGGAGAGTGGGTCAACCGAGTCTAAGAATGTAGAAAAACATTTTTGGAAACCCACTAGTTTGTTAAGCTGATTATAAAAATGTAATTGGGGAATTGCCGGAGAGATGGATCTGTAGTTAAGATCGTGCATTGTTCTCACAGAAGATGCAGATCTGTGCCAGGTGGATCATAACCATCTGTAACTCCAGCTCCAGGGTGTTCCAATGCCCCTGGTCTCTCTCAGGTACCCGCACTCACGTTCACATACCCACACACAAACACGCACATACATGTGATTTAAAAAAATGAATCTTTAAAAATTTTATTAAAGCCAGGCATAATGGAACATGCCTTTAATCCCAGCACTTGGGAGGCAGAAATAGGTGAATCTCTGTGAGTTTAAGGCCAGCCTGGTCGACAGAGTGAGTTCCAGAACAGCCAAAGCTACATAGTGAGATCTTGTCTCTAAATAAATAAATAAAGTATTAAGAAAGTTTGAACACAGGTAGCCCGCATGGGTTGGCAATGCTTTCCCCCAGAAGACATGGGCTATCAAATGAAAATGCCCAGTGCCAAGAGTCGGGTATCTCCCTACAAGTTATAAGTCAGGGAGACTCCAGGGATTCCTCCAAACAACACAAGTTATTGCTATTGCTCTTACCATAACTGATAGTAAGACCTTTTGCTGAAGATATAACACACGTAGGTTGTAGGACAGAAAAAACAAGCTGGAACTGACCAGAAAACTTCCTCCATTCTGGCTAGCTCCCTTTGGTGGAGCCAGAAGAAGGCCATGGGGAGGGACAAGTCATTAATGTTATGACCCGGTGCTGAACCTGAATGCTACAATACCGACCTGCCGTGCAAGATGTGCCCACGAATACAACAGTGATATGTAGGTTATAGGGATAATCAACCAGTTTCTGGTTGGGTTTGAGGCCTTTTCCTCATGAGGAAAGTCACAGTTGGCACTATAACCCTGGTCAAAAACCCACAGCCTGGGAGCCCCAGGGCTCTAGTGGGAAACCTCTACCGGTGTTTCACTACATGGACGTGCTGTTCAATTGCCTTCTCAATGTTTACGTTTATACCGTAGGCTAGTGTTGTTCTCAACCTTGGCCAAAGAGGCTGCTCTCTGCAATGGGCAGCAGTTAACGCAGCGACTCTTAACGGATCAAAGCACCGAGGACAAGTGACTGTTGAGTGCCTGTCCCCACTGGGACACCTGTATCACCCCATCCAACTCAAGACCCGGGGAACCCTGCAGAAAAGGAGCTGGGAAGGATGTAAGAACTGGGTGATGGAAGGAGCGCTCTGAGACGCTGCCTTCTGGATATGATGCGGTCATTGCCTTCATGAACTCCACAGCTGCTGTGGTTGCCCACACAAGATCAAGCCAACAGGATCAGTCAGAATTCTAACAGGCAACACAAATTGGACTCAGTGGGTTATAAAAGAAAAAAAAAAGGAGAAGATATGAAGTGGAAGAGGGTATTCTGGGGGACAGTCAGGGGGAGTGGGAAGGGGTATCAGGGTAGATGACATCAATGTATACTCTGTCTATATGAAATTGTCAAAGAACAAATAAGATATTCTGGAAAATGTAATTAATCCCATGTTGTCACACAGTTAGCTCCCCTGTCTATGCCCACTTCTGCTT
This sequence comes from Peromyscus attwateri, assembly GCA_902168425.1. Taxonomy (NCBI): domain Eukaryota; kingdom Metazoa; phylum Chordata; class Mammalia; order Rodentia; family Cricetidae; genus Peromyscus; species Peromyscus attwateri. The sequence goes on along the minus strand of CABHPP010142148.1, from coordinate 50,685 downwards.
TGCACATCCAAACGAGGAGGTATTAAATGTGCACTGTACATCACACACACATGCAAAGCCTGCCTTGCATACACTTCATCGTAGGGTGTGGGGGGAGTGCTGTGCAGCCTGGGCCACACAATATTCACTGGCCAGCCCCTTCACATCCAGGCTCCCCTCCAACTTGGCTTTCTTCCCATCAAACCAGAAGTGCTCGCTCATTTCCACAGTCCTTCTAGAATGTCCCCTTCCTTCGGCCTCCTTCCTTCCCCCACACTCAAGGGACACAGCTGGGCTTCTCCAACATACCATGTTCTCAGCTGTTCCCCATGCTCATCTTCTCTCGGGCTCCCTTGGAATCCATATTCCACAACTTCCTGCCCTCCCAGCTCTATTAAGTAACTCTCTGTGTGAATGGCTGAGCTTGAAGCCACACCCAATAAATGAGCCAATCCTTCCCAAACTGATGCTGACTGGCAAGTACAAGATTACTCTGGTGGGCATGATGCGGAGCAGCGGTTCTCAACCTCTGGGGCACAATCCCTCTGGGGGTCGAATGACCCTTTCACAGGGGTTGCATATCAGATATCCTGCATATTTACATTATGATTCATAACAGTAGCAGAATTATAGCTTTGAAATAGCAATGAAAATAATTTTATGGTTAGGGGTCACCACAACATGAGGAACTGTATTAAAGAGTCACAGCATTAAAAATGTTGAAAACCACTGATGTGGAGGATCAACAGATATTTGATTTGATTTTGTACTACATAGTTGTCAGGACACCAAGTGTCTTCCCCCAACCCATCCCCCCTGTGTGTGTGTGTGTGTGTGTGTGTGTGTGTGTATATGTGTGTGTGTGTGTGTAAGAGACAGAGACAGATAGAGATAGAGAGAAAGAGACAGAGACATATTTTAATATTTTCATAAGCATAGTATGTACATGTCAATGATACACAAATTGGCAAAATGTCCAGGGACCAAGCTGTAAGTTTGGACATCTTTATGCCCAACAGACCATTAGAGCATTAGTAATGAAGACTTAGAAGAACATTAGGATGAAGAAAGGGTCCTTGGAGCTTCCAGTTTAAGTAGGAACTTCAAATGGAAGTCGAAATGAAAAGGCAGCAATGGAAACACTGAAGGTAGTGGGCACCTTTTCTGGTGGGAACCTGTAGTCTTCAGTCCACAGTGGTGCCTTGCCTATTGGCTGTGAAGGGTTTGCTCCCTTATCCTGGTATGTGCATGGTGAAAATTCACAATTGCACCAATCGTATGACTACCAACATCTTGGGGTTCCTAGAAACACATGACAAAGTCCATTCGCTTCTCAAGGACATGTTTGAATACTCCTTATACTCTGTTTACTGAAACAAGATGTCCCAACATTAGATAAGCCTTGCTGAAGGATGGGGTGTCATTTGTTTCTGCTTGGATTTAAGAAATCCCTCGGGACCCTCCCAAACAATGTCATTTGTGAACTGAAACTCTCAAACTGAGAAGGGATCATGAGTCCTCTAGCCCCAATCATCTATGAATTTTCTCTCTAAAGCAGCCTAGCTTTGACAGAATGCACTTGATAGGGGTCAAAACTCAAACTGACTTCCCTGGAGATCCCTCACTGACCAAGGCACTGCCCTTTATGGCCCTTCTTTCGTACCACATGCTTTCAACATTGGGTGGTAGTGTTGATTTTTTTTCCTTCTAAACATTCTCTCTTTTTTTTTTTCAATGATTTTGACTACGGATGTGTCCACTTAAGCAGACGTTTCATCACTTAATTTTGAGCATGAAGCGAGTACCATGTACTGAGCTGAGATCTAATGACCTGGTGAGGAAAAAGCACACACCGGTTGCTTCCTCCTGGGATCTTATAGTCCTTTCATAATGCCTCCCTTGGACCCAGGCAAGTTGTCTCTGGTTTTAGAAGGTTAATAGCTATTCCCTCTTCAATAATACCTGTCCACAGAGAAGGTTCCTGCAAAGTCAAGGAACCATGTCCCTCTTCTGGAATGTGCTCCTGGGACCCTGGAGTTCTTGCCAAGATAGAGATGAGCCTGCTCCTAGGACCTGGAAAACTTTCTTCAGGTCTATAAACTTCAGTCCCAGGCTAGAGAACTAGGGCGAGAAGCCACTGTTCAGGGAATGGTATGGACAGGACTTGGACAAGAGAATCAGTGTGGTCTGTGGACGTCTCCATCAGCTAATGCAGAATTCAGACAATTCTGAAAGTCACACATTCAAATTCTTTCTCCCGCTTGCTTTGAAGGCACAGTAGTCAGGCTGAGAGGGTAGAGCTATATTTAACTGTTTGTCAGCTGGCTTTATGACTTGTAAATATTCTAGCCTACAGTATGTGAGCTTCTATTACCATCTTTGCCTAAGATCCATAAGTTATAGGTGTGGGTTTGTTCACTGTGCAAAGAGGTATTAATGAAGCAAGTACACAAAGAGATATAAAACCAAATTGCACGTCTTAGTGCAAATGCATCCTCTGGGCCTAAACTGCTCTTCTGGATCTCCATTTCCCAGAGTTCTCAATGTACCTTGCAGGTTCCCCCTGAACCTTGTAAAACCCTTTATTCTATGGTTCAATAACCCACCACACTGGCTAAGACCTTCCTCGTTATTCTTGCTCCCTGTGAACAAAGGTCTCAGGAAGCCAGCCCCAAAAGAACAAGAAAGGCACCCAAGTCTGTTAAATTCCTCTAGACCTGATTCCTGCTTTTCATTAAATCCAAAACATGCACCTCCTCCCTACCCTGCTCCGGACTGCATCCTTAGCCCTGAGCCCCGCCTCCAGGCATTCCACAGCTTCCCAGCCTAGCAGGTGGTTGCATCTCTGTGAAGGCACACACTTCTCATATCTCTTCTGCTGCTTTCTATCTAGCCTCCACCTTTCAGCCTGAATCTGTTTCCTCTCACTTGGTCTTCAGCAGCAACAGAGAAGCCTTCCTGACTAATTGGGGGAAAAGTAGCAAACCCCCCACCCACCTACCGTCCTCCATACCTGTCTTTCTGAATAGGTATCCAACCCACTGGCTGTTTTTAAATCTGCCTCTTTCTTGTTCAGATAATAAAGAATTCACTCAGGTTCATCTGCTGTGTGTTCTTGATCTCTGTCAGGTCCTGTGATGTCTGGGTTAGATTGTGACATCCCAGAAGACAGGGCCACATCTAACGTATGTCTCTAGCCCCTGCTCAGCAAAGCAGCAGGCCTAGTTGGCCCTTAATAAAGACTTTGGTGTTGGAAACAGAGGAACAGCACTCTGTGCCTAGAGCATTGTGTGTGCAAGAGAAGCCATCCACGACTGTCCCAGCCCTCCTGCTAGCCTATGAGCTGGAGCACGCTTTAACAAAAGCAAGTGAGCGCGATAATAACAATAACAGAACATTGTCACAGCTGCTCATGTAGTAGTATTGACCGACTTGGTGTTCAGAGTCATCCTACAAAGCAGGGGCTGCCATTATTTTACAAATGAGGAATCTGAGGCACCGTTAGGCCACGTAACTAGTTCATCACTCCAATTAGGGCCATCTGGCTTCAGGCAGCCTCAGCTTACCAACCACGGTGCACTGTCCTTTTAGGAGGATTGGACAGCATTAGTCGCAAGCAGAGAGTGAGGGGATATGCAAAAGCCCCTGCCATACACTCTCAGGGGTCTTTGAACACGGTCTTACATGAAGGAATGGCTGAGAAGAGAAGAGAATGGCTACTCAGGAACTTTCTAGCATGGAGCCAACAGGTTCTCAAAGCATTTGTTCACACCTCACCCTTCCTTCTCCCAGAACCCCTCGTCTGTTTCTCAGACATTCTAAGTCTGCTCACACTTGCATTATTGAGTTAGTGGTTTCTTGCAGCCGGAATGCTTTCCCCAGATCTGTACCCTCTCCTCGTCACTTAGGTGCCCCTTGGATGGAGCATTCTTAGGAAGGGTCTTCCCGTTCTCCCTATCGGATGTGGAAGTCCTTGTCTCATCCCTTCCATTTCATTCACGGTTAACTCATTTTCGTTTTTGTGTAGGGCCTTGTCTGACTCGTCTTCACCATGGTTCTCCATCTGGAATCACCTTGCTCATCTACTAGTTCATTTGCCCTTTTCTGTGTCCCCACTGGAAGGCCAGCTTCAAGACAGCAGCGATCTCTCCTGCTTTTGTTTACTCACGGATGCTTAGTACTGGAGCCATAGCACCCTGTGGCTTTTTAACCATTTGTCACATAAGTGCACGAGTGCAAAGTCCTTTGTGGAAACCTGCAAATGTGAACCTAACCAATCTGAATCCCCCTGGAACCCTTCACTACATCACTCCAAGCACTTTACAAGAAGAGATCAAATCTTTATTTTTGTCAGTCTTTTGGATCCTAGAGTACTGACAAATGGGAGCATGGTGTGTGGGAGGGTAAGTTTTTGGTTCCTTTGTTTGGACAGGGAAAAAAAAAAAAAAGCCATTCAGCTATTCGGATCACTGCTCTCCTAGACCAGGGAGAGACAACTGCTTGACAGTGTGCTCTCTCTATCTCTCTATCTCTCTCTGTCTTTCTCAACAGAACTGAAATACAGAAATCTCCACCTGACCACTTCTCCATCTCCCTCTCTCCTTCTCTATCCCCACCTCTTCTCTTTTCTCTTTCTCTAGAGTTCCCCCAGCTTCTCTCCTTTGTCTTCCTTCCTCATTGAAATTCTGTAAAGAAGAGGGAGAAGAAAGTGGGAAACCATGTTCCCCACATCTAGCACAACACCCACATTCCTCTTACCGATATAACACGATCCCAGTAAAACCCCTTGGCTCCTGCAACAAGTAAACCCTCCTAATCATGATAATCATTTTTTTTTTCCCTTTCTTCGAGACAAGGTTTCCCTGTGTAGCCTTGGCTGTCCTGGAACTCACTCTGTAGACCAGGCTGGCCTTGAACTCCAGAGATCTGCCTGCTTCTGCCTGCCAAGTGCTGGGATTAAAGGTGTGTGCCACCATTGCCTGACCCATGGTAATCATTTTTAAGAAGTGTTTTATTTGGTCCCATCTCAATGAAGACACAGCCCCTCCCACATAATAAGAGATCCCATTTCTCTAGTGATGTTAGCTTTTTTATACAGCATTCCATTTATAACATGACGATATATAAAGATGACGAACAACAACAAAAGTTCCCAATCCTTGAGCAGATCTTGTGCCACAAGAGGGCATTTTAGAATATTACTAATGACCCCGCCCCACTTTTCTTCCCTTTTCTAATAAAATGCAGCTTTTCCATGATCGAAAAACATGTTAATAATATGTTAATCCCTTACAAGGTATTTTTACACTTCTGGGCTCTCCTACAAAGAAAGGATATGGAAAGCAAGTGCTATCTCGTGGAAATTGGAATAGCGGCCTAGAGGCATAAAGTTATTTGAAGAATATTTCACAGCAGGTGAAATATTATCTCAGCACATGTTCCAAGACTTGCTGTTTTCTAGAGACAAGAGAGCTCTTGCCAGAAGGCACACTTCCAACAGCCCCTGTGATATGCACACATGTGCCAGCCCATATGGGAGAAGGAAGAAATACTTTAGGAAGTTAATAAGCAAAATCACTCTATGTTTTGGAAAAGCTGAGGTCCTTGAATGAGACAAATCCTGACCCAAAGTCAGGCTCATCTTTGCTGTTAGCCACAGACCCACATGCCTTCTACAGAAGTTCAGTATTGGCAATGGAGCAACGTGCTAGAAGAAAGCCACAGAGTGGGCAACCTGGACCTGCCCGTCCACCAGTATATCATTTGCTGCTTCAGGTAATCATAGTCATATGAAAGAAGAGCCCAACCCTCGGTCTCTCAGAGATCCTTAGTCACTACTTCCTTTCATAATGCCTAGGCTGTAGCCCCAGGCATCCCCGGTCCCTAAGGGCTTTGCCCATTCAGAGACAAGAGAAGAAAAATGAATGAAAATGTCAGCTAAGCCTGCATCTCACGGAGTAAGCAAAAAAAGGGGGCTTGTCAGGAGCACCAACGTGGCATCCTACTTCACTGACACCTATTCAAGAACACCCAGAATCTCTCTGCTGAAGAGGTCACAGAGGTGAACAGTACCCCGCCCACATCCCTGTCAAACATTCCCTCTCCTGCATCACTAAGGAGACCCGATTTCCAGGTGAGCCCTGGGACTGTTCCTTATGTGTTTTCACAATTCAGGGCTGTTGTGAATTAGCACATCTACCCAGTGTTGTGAACACAAGACAATTGGTGGGATAGTAAGAGGGTTGTCTGTGGAAATCTGAATAGATAAGGAAGGGAGACTTGAAAAAAAAATTCTCCATCCCATGCCACAGATGGGGAAAGTATAAGGGAAGGGAAGGGAAGGGAAGGAGACTAGATCTGGCAAGATTCTTTCCTAATGTCCCTTAAACTCACTCTGGTTTAGAGTACCTGCTTCCAACACAGGAAAATGCAAGATCACCAAGAAGTGTCTTGGCAAACTGAGGTAGCCACAAAGGAAAAAAGAAGAAGAAGAAGGAGGAGGAGGAGGAGGAGGAGGAGGAGGAG
>CABHPP010142148.1:31703-44081 GCA_902168425.1 Peromyscus attwateri | reverse complement strand
AAGAAAGAAAGAAAGAAAGAAAGAAAGAAAGAAAGAAAGAAGAAACAAACAAACAAGATTTTTATACTTCACTCTATGAGAATAGGAAGGGAGAACACAATCTTGGCACAATTTCAGAAAAGGAAGAAATTTGAAGGTAGAGCTGAATATGGGCTGGGGTGGGGATGGTTTTACTAGCAAGACACCAACTGAAAGTGTTTTTTAGCAACAACCATGAAGGTCCCTCTGAGTCACTTCATTGCTTCTGGATCTTCTGTTCTGAGTGCTTCTGGAAGTTTGGGCATGGAATTAAAGAGACTTGCATTGGGGGGGGGAGGTGCAAAATCAAAGCGCAACTGAGCTAGTTACCAAACAAGCTCCCTCAGGCACCTATTGGTCAAGCTTCACCACAAGAAACATGACTGAGAAACTCTAAACACCGTCACTGACACTAGAAACAGCATAATAGTTCCCTGGGGCAAACAGTTAAGTGGCCACCTGCATGGCCTGGAGATACCACACACGAGAGCAGGAGAAATGAAAAGGACTCACCTGTTCTGGTCCCTGGAAACAGATGCGGCAGAGGGGAGTCCTCATACCACTGTCCAAGCTACTTCCTAGAGAGTAGCAGTCCTCAGCTTTCTCCTTACAGAATTCCTCAGAGGAAGTACTGCTGAGCAGGCAGGCAGGTGGCCCTGTGGCTGGGCCATCCCAGTCATCTTCCACAGAAGGAGGCAAAGGTGGTGGAGGAGGCAGAGGAGGGGTCTCCCTTCCCACCGCTTCTCCTCGAGGGCCCCTCCAGCCTGCCCACCCCCCGGCACCCAGAGCCGGAAGGGTGTTGTTGTTGGCCGCCACACCAGGGAGCTGGGGGTCACCGTGCATGGGCAGGGGCGCTGGAGGGGGGCGCCTCAGCAGGAAAACCTTCAGGTCATTGAAGAGCATTCGGCAGCGGCACTTGAGGAGACCCTGGTGGCGCAACATCTGGGGAGCTGGGGTGCACAATCCACAGCAGTACCAGCCACAGCAGCAGCACCACAGCAGCCCACCCAGGGGCATGAGCATGTGATGGGGAAGCAGAGGACTGGAGAGGGGCAGTTGGAGTCTTTGAAGAGGTGGATAGGGTGGGGCTTGGGGTCCACAGTGTTTCTGTGTTATGGAAGAACCTCCTTTCTTATTGGCTCTTCTTATAACCCCCTCCAAGCAGCAAATAAATTACCTCCTCGACTGACAACTGTGAGTCAATGATTCTGAACGCTCCTAAGAAAATGCAAAGTTAAAAAAAAAAAAAAGTTTTTCTTGCCCTGGCAGCCCCACCCCAACCTCAGACTAAATTCTGGCTGTTGTCTCCTTTCTGTCTTTGACCCCAGAGTACTACAAGGAGCAGGGCAGTAGAAGAAGCGTCAAGGCTGGGATGTTATGACCAATGTCTAATTGTTAAAAGTTCCCAAGGAAAAGATTGAGGGATTCTTCTCAAATCTCTAGGCTGTGGTAAATCTCCTTTATATAAAAGGGTGGAGAAGATTATAACTCAAATTTGGAGCAGCTAGATCCGGGCTTAGGGAAACCAGCTCAGTGAAGACTGCACGTGAGAGAGAAGAGATAGGCTTCCTCAGGTAGTAAGAAGTGGTTGGGGGAAGGCAAGATGGGGGAGGGGGGCAGAGAAGGTTAGGAGAAGTTCTGATTCTCTTGGGCAGAAAACCGGGGCAATTAACCCCCCAGTAGCACCAGAGTTGCTTTTAAGAAAGGGATTGGGAGACTGGTTGCAGGTAAAATTGGGCAAAGAGCTTGTGCTTGGCCTATGCAGCCAAAAGGCTACACAGAAGAGGTGGGGTATAGGGCGGTGGACCAGAAAAGGATGTAGGAAAAAAAGAGATCCTTAACCCTCGAAGGGCTGCTTCCTTCCAGAGCCTAAGGTCCAGAACAGAGGAAGGGTGTATTTGGGAGAGGGAAGGTGATGGAGCAGAGAAAGGAGGTGGAGAAGAGGGGCGTGGGGAGGGGACAGGAGAAAGGAATAGTTACATGATCTCAGCCCCCAGCCCACCCCAGCTGCAGTCTGTAAATCGGAGGCCCCTCCCCTTGGTTCCATCAAAGGTCCCTTCGGGCGAGGTTCGAGAGCTGGAAGACAGGCAGGTCCGGGCTGGAAAGTGCCCTCGCTTTCTCCTCCTCGTCCTCTTCGGGGTCGCTGTCGTCGTCCTCCTCCTGCTGTGGGTCTGCACGCGACCGGCGCTGCTGCTGCTGTGGCGGCAGAAGCGACTGCTGCTCGGCGTCCTGGTGTCTCCCCGGCGGGGGCTGCTCCGGCTGGTCCTCTGGCTGCTGCGGCCCGCGGTCCAGCGTGGTCGCGACTCCAGGCTTCATGATCCTCCTCCTCTTCCTTCCCGGGGGGCTGGCCCTGGGCCCCCGCTCCCGGGCAGTGCTGCCATGCAACCAGAGACAAGGCAGGCGCGTGGGGGTAGGGGCGGTGGGGAAGTGATGGGGAGAATAAAAAAAAAAATAATAATAATACTAGTGGAACAATTCAGTTCTCAGATAATCAGGAAAGAGTGCTTCTGGCGGGTGGGGGCGGAGGAGGGCGACTGCCAGGTCCTGCCGGCAGCTCTGCCCCCGCTCCCCCACCTAGGGCGGCCTCGGCCGGCTCTCTGCTCCCACCCCCACGCCGCCCCTCCCTCCTCCGGCTGCCTCTGGCTGGCTGGGCTCGCTGCTGTTGCTACCTCTCCTCGCAGATGCACGGAGGTGAGGCTTGTTGGCGGTGTAAGCCGAAGGTGGGGAGGGGGAATAGAGACGGTGTGGCCGAGATGGTCAGGCCGACGGCACTTGGCTCCAGCTTGGTCCTGGAGACTCCCCAGAACCGTATATAAATATATCTCTTAGAAAAGCCGAAAAGGAAGCAAATCAGATTCCAGCCTGCTGCCAGGTGTTGTCTTCCGCCGTTGCTCAGCACCCGCCGCCGCGACTGCTGCCCCCCTGGCTCGGTTCCCAAAGGGGTGGTGCTGGAAGGGAGGTGCCGGGGCGGTAGGCTGACGGTCCGAGGACTGGAAACGAGCTTCTCGGAGCGGAGAAGGCACCCAGCGACTTCCACCCGCGCGGCCGGTGAAGCCGCGGCTGCGTTCAGCACCTGGGTGAGTGGACAGCTCCCACCCAGACCCCGCGCGTCACGCTAGTGGGGGCCTGACGCAGACGCCGCCGAGGGATGGAGGAGGGAAAGGAGATGAGAGCGAAAGAGACGAGGAGAGACCGAGCCAGAGGAGGAGAGGGAACTGTTTGATGGAATTGGATGGGGGAGGAACCAGGGGAAAGGGAGGTAACGAAGAGAAGGAGGGATTTAGGAAGAGGAGGGAGGAGGCAGTGAAGAGTGAAAGAGGCGGAATGGGAACTTGGATGGTGGAGTGAGTGATGCGCGCGTACTAACTCCCACATCTTCTCCCAGCTGGAAAGGATCCGGGTGGACAGTACTATTCATAGGCTCCCTGCTCACTGTATCTTCTTCTCATCACTTCCCTCGGTACATATACACCCGATACAGTTGCCTCTTAACCAGAATCCGTGGTGCTCTTCATTACAAGCCCTTAAAGGAGATGCCGCTTTGGAAGCTTTGGAAAAGATAAAGTTTTGTGACTTCCATATCGAAGCTGGGACCTGCTGGAGATTAAATCTCTCATGACTCAGACCTCATGAGAAAAGGGATTTAAACCTTCAAGCAACTTCACCTCCTAGAATTTAAACTGCAATGGGGAAGGATCTCTCTCTCTCTCTCTCTCTCTCTCTCTCTCTCTCTCTCTCTATTTCTCTCTCTCTCTCTCCCTTCTTCCCTCCCTCCCCTCCCTCCCTCTGTTGTGTTTTGGGTTCATTTTGATCCCATATGCCTAAGCCGATTGGCTTGAGGTGAGGTACATGTTTGTTAATGACTTATAGCCACCATTATCAAAATCGACTTCACTCCAAGCCACCATGTTCTTTCAGCTGTGAGTCACAAGGAACCAGGGCAATGATATAGCCTCATGCTAACCTATATCCCTAATTTCCCCCCATCCAAGTCTTCCACGGAGCCACCAGCAAGGAGAACTTTGAAACTGATTTGAATTTCCTCTACCTTTTCCTCTTCTGACTTGTATTGCCCTACCCATCCTTCTGGAGGAATTTCTAATGAGCAGAAAAGTATCTCTAAATGCAAAGAACCCAAAGAGAAGGAAATTTTAAAAAAGGCTGCATAAATACTCAGTGCAGACTTTGGACATTTATAATTTAGAATTTCTCCTTGCCCCCCCCCACCCCTTCCACTCCCATAAGGGCACAGACTTAAGAGAACACACTCCAGTGAGTCATCAACACAGCCGAGCTAATTATGCTAATGCATTTAGAAACTCTGAAGCTTATAGACAGAGTAGAATGTAAAATCACCACACCAGAATATCATTGGCATGAAGTTCAGCTCAATGAATCATAAGAAAATTGCCCCTTTTGTTGGTGTCTCCATGAATGATTCATTCCCTTGAGCCCTAGGGAGCAAAGGCCTATATCTAGGTCTTGGTCAACCAAGCGTGGCTGCTTGGCTAAATCATGTCCCAGCAGCTGACGTGATTGCTGAGATCCTGCTCAAAGTCAGTATTTGAAATTGATGCTAGGCCAGCAAGATGGTTCAGCAGGTGAAAGTGTTCACCACCAAGCCTGACCTACCCGAGTTCAATCCCAGGGATCCCTAGTGAAAGGAGAGGTGTAGCTCCTGCAAGTTTTTCTCTGACCTCCATGTGTGCACCATGGCACACACATGCTCCCCCCCCCAACACACACACACAATAAACAAATAAATGTAATAAAAAGAATGCCACTGTTTTAATAATAAAATAATGCTTAGATTATTGATACTTGTATAAACACTGCTGCAAAATGAACTCTTTGAAAGCATCTGTACTCTACACCACCCTGGATCTGCCTCTGGCACTGTGGAGGTCACTCTCTATAAAACTGACCTCATCACGTGTGTGTCTCCCTTCATCTGACTTAGAGCCCCTTGAATGGGCCAGTATTTGTATTTTTATCCGCAGCACCTGAAGTCCAGCTGGTGCTCAGGAAGAGGACTGAACAGACCGATGGCTGTTTCCAGTGACGCGATCATGCCTTTCTCCTCTTCAGTGGGGACACGGCTGAGCACCTGTCGCATCTAAAATTGAGTTTTAAGGTTTTATCCCCATGAAATGCTCGCTCATTCCAATTGTGTTGTGTAGTAAAATGCGGCGGGGGGCGGGGGGGTAGAAAAGCCGCACCTCAGAGAGATTTGGAGCCTCTGTGTTCAGACGGTTTTGCTCCACCCCGCCGCTGCACGTGAAAGATATCTGTAAATAGAAAGGTGCTAATGATGGGGGGCGGGGACACAATTTGGATTGTCTATAGAAAGACAGATCCTTGTGAATTCTGTTTAGAATGTAATACAAATCCTGAAAAACATCTCGCTGAGTTAGACTCCCTCTATGTTACTGCTGAATCAGGAGCCTCGAGAGGAAAAACAACCATAAAGAAGATGTTAAATCAATGGGTCTCCATTTAAACATTCAGAAAACATTTACTGAACACCAATCATAGGTAAGGAATGGTGTTGGAAGACACAGGAACACAAAAATGAATTGGTTAGAATGGCATCCCCGGGAGTCTCATACTAGAAATACACCCATAATCATAATGTAAGGCACACAATAAGTGCTACCCAAATATAAAAAGTTTCAGGAGTGTTCAGGATAGGGAGGTAATACCTACAGTTTAGAAGCAATTAGAAGAGGTGGGAAGAGGTTGGGGGAGGTGGGGATGGGTGCCAGAGTTCTGGGAAAGCCTTTTTCAAGAAATGACATCCAAACTGAGTTAAAAGATGTGGAATTCAGAAGAAGAAAGCAATTCTTGGCAACAGGAACACACTACGTCAGCCCTTCCATTCGGCTGAGCTGGAAGGTACTTGGAGGCAAGCAGCTAAACGTAAAGGCAGAAAGGTGAATGGTGCCAGATTCCAGAAGGTTCTAAATGCCTCACTGTGAGAAGATTTATTCATTGACCAGGTACTTGTTTTAATGGCTTTAAAGATTTGGAACCGAAGGTGAAGGGCAAAAATAAACTTTATCGCTGAGCAGGTTAATTAACTGGATGGGATTTCATTGCTAACAGGTAGGAAGCAATCAATATTTTTCATTTCACGCCAGAAAGTTCTCAGCTCCTTAATGGATTTATTCTTTTAAATGAGGTTGTTTTCAGATATATTTCAATGCACACAAAGATGCTGGGGTCATATGAATTTCAAGAAGAGTGAAGGAATGAGAGGTCCGTGGAATAGTCTAGGAAGAAATATTAGGACCCCCAGAGATCCAAAATGACTCATTTGAGAGGCTGCTGTGCTTAATTCTCTGAACAGGGAAGCTCCAAGGGCCTCCAGGCCGGCTGTTGTTTCTTATTTGCCTAGACAGAGTGTGCCAAAGACAGAGGAGGTTTTACAGGAATTGGAGAGCTCTGAGTGCTAGATCACACAGCAAATGAGTATTATACATAATTCATCCATATTCTAATCTTCCCTATAATTTGTTTTCCAAATTTTGCAATATCTTCATTGACTGTCTTCAAATGCATAATAATTGCAGAATTTCTATTAATATGCAAATTATTAACATCTATTCTATACAGGACCAGACACCCTCTTCATAGGTACTTAGAATACTCATTTAAAAATAGGAATTCTTGGGACCAGCAAGATGACCTAGGAGGTAAAGTGTTTACTGCATAAGCCTGACAATGTGAGTTCAACCCCTGGAATCCATGTAAAGGTGTCCTCTGATACGCATGCATGTACTGTTCACATATGTACCTACACATCACACATGCACACAGAGGGGAGGGAGAAAGAATAATTTAAGAAATAAAAACATAGAAACTCTTGGAGCTGGAGAAAAGGATCAGGGAGAGATTTAGAGCACTTTTTGTTCCTGCAGAGGACCCAGGCTCAGTTCCCTGCACCCACAAGGTGGCTTACAACCATCCATAACTCCAGTTCCAAGGGATTCAATACCTTCTTCTGACCTCCACAGGCACCATGCGTGCACATGAAACACACACATATATATGTGCAGCACAACACTCATATACATAAAATAAACGGATCTAAAAAAATTAAAGAAAAACAAGTGAATTCTCCCTGGGCATGGCAGCACACGTTTGTGATCCCAGTACCTGGAAAGCGGAGGCAGAACTGTAAGTTCACGACCATCCAGGGCTACATAGTACAATAGTGTCAGGAAGAAAGGGGGGGGTGAGTAAGGGAGGAAGTGGGGAGGGAAGGGAGGGATGGAAAAAGAGAGATAGGAGAGAGGGAGGAAGTGAGGAAGAAAAAATTCATAGAGACTACTTCCAAATCTACTGAAAGAATTTCTTGGAGAGCAACCTAGGAACATATATTTGGACAAGTGTCATTAAAGTGATTTTTTTTTAATGAAAGGGTTTCCACTGTAGCCCAGGCTGACCTTGAACCCACTATTGTAAGCCAAGCCTTCTGCAAACTCTTTATCTTCCTGCCTCAGCTTTCAGATGTTGGGATGACAGATTTGAACCATGGTGGCTGACTTGGTTTTTTTTTTTTTTTTTAATTCTCGCTATTTCTTAGGTAGTAGCCTTTATTTTCAAACTTTGGCTTGAAGAAACCAATCAAAGCTCGTGTAGTTGGTGAGCTACAGGAGTGAGATTCTACAAGGAGTTACCCTGAACCTGGAGTCTCGCAACACAGTGCAGCTTTTAATTAAATTCCCAGGTGCCATGTGGAACCCTTACGTAGTTATTTGTCTGTTACACTGTAGTTGATGTCAAGAGAGAGTTCAAAATTCAAGCTAACTTAGGGCAGAGAATGTCGAAATGTCCCCATTGATCCCCACCTCCTGAGATTCCTGGCCTGGTGTGTGGATGGGCCTGGTGACTGGCTTTTACTACATGTAAACAGAGATGGAGTATTACTTCAGAGGTCAGCATACAAAGACATTCCCTCTGGTTGCACTTATTCTCTGTCTCTTGTGAGCTACAGAGGGGTCTCATGATAAGATGCAGAAAGTAAGCCAGGTGGTGGTGGTGGTGGCGGCGGCGGCGGCGGCGGCGGGAGCGCACGCCTTTAATCCCAGCACTTGGGAGGCAGAGGCAGGCAGATCTCTGTGAGTTCAAGGCCAGCCTGGTCTACAAAGCAATTCCAGGATAGCCAGAACTGATATAGGAGAAACCTTGTCTTGAAAAACCAACCCCTCACCCCCAACCCCAAAAAAAGAAAGAAAAAGAAACAGAAAGTATCTGCTATTCAACGGCCAGAGAAACCAAGGTTATCAGCTGACAGTCCATGGACTGAACCCTGACAGCCATCGTGTAAGTGAACTTGGAAATGGGTCCTTCCTCAGCTGAGCTTTGATATGATGTCGGAATTGGCTTACATCTTTATAAACATTCACAAAAGTACCTGAACCAGAGGGCCCAGCTTAGCTGAGCCTGAATCCCAAACTTGTAGATATCTTTAAAGCATCAGAACTGTTTCAAACTGTCTGAACTCTGTCACTGCCCACCTCTAACACACACAGAGGACTCCCTCTCTGTCCACCACCCCCAACACATGCAGAGGACTCCCTCACCATCCACCACCCCCGACACACACAGAGGACTCCCTCACCACCCACCATCCCCAACACACACAGAGGACTCCCTCTCCATCCGATGCCATTTTTGAACAGGCACCAGACAGAACATCTGGGACAAGAGGAAGTTTTGAGAAGCTCTTGTTGAAGCTGATGGCAGAGATTAAGTCTCAAATGACTAAGAGCTCATGAGAAGGGAACATAGTGTCATTTTCTCCATACCTCCTTTTGGGATTCAGACTTCGAGGGCAGGGTTTGTGTTGTCCTTATTTTGATGCTATGTGTATTAGTCAATGATGGCTCACAGTAGGTCTCAGTAAATATTTGTGGAATGCCTTGTTCCCACCATCACCACATTCATCATCACTATAAGCATAGATCTCTTTTACTTATGGATCATAAGAGTCCCCAGCTATACTGAGGCCTCATCTTAACCAATATCCCTAGCCACTGACAAGGAGTAATTTGAAATGGATGTTAACTCCTGGTCCTTTTTCTGCTCTTCATTCATGTCACCCTATCCCATATTTCTCAATGAATTTCTAGTGAACCGAAAAAGTGTCCCTAAATGAGAGGACCGCACTGAGTTTGGGAATAATTTATTACAGCGCAAGTGATAACTTATACACAAAGACATTCAGCATCAGTCACTGTGCCCAGGTTTTCTACCCTGACCTTGGACAATGCTCAGACAGGTGGTATTTCTCTAATTTTCAAAACCACAACTCTGAACAACAAACGCAGAGCCGAGCTCTCACCCTCCAGTTATCAACCACCACGCTGAGGGCTAGCTGCTCTCCTGCATGAGTTCACATTATCTCCAGACACAAGGACAGAGTGATGTTCAAATCATCATCAGCCAGAGGCGATGTAGTGAAGTGCGGAAGGTGTTAAATAGAGATCTGCTTGTTTGCAACTGGAAGTCTACGCTATTCCCAGGGATAGGAATACAACAGAGAGCAAGACAGAATTCTATCTGTGACCTCATATAGTTTATAGCCCAGTGTGAAAAAGAGACAAGCAAACAAAATAAGTAGAATACATTAATTTCCTCTAGTGACAATCGCTATGAAGAATATAAACAGAGAAATGTGATAGGGAATGATTCAGTGGTATGTATGTGTGTTGATGGGAGAAATAGAAACAATCCCCGAGTTTAGATGCAAAGAGGGAGAAGAAACCAATGAAAAGATGATCTGAGCCACACGGCGGTGGTATACAGCTTTAATCCCAGCTCTTGGGAGGCAGAGGCAGGCGGATCTCTGTGAGTTCAAGGCCAGCCTGGTCTACACAGTGAGTTCCAGGACAGCCAGGGCTACACAGAGAACCTTGTCTCGAACTGCCCCCCCCCCCAAAGAAGACCTGAGTCAGAGAGTTCCAATAGGGCAGTCCCCAAGCAAAGGTGGGATGGTGGCACCTTAGAGCAATGGAAAGATGGCTAGTTGGAGGTCAGGTGATTTGGGAGGGAAAAGGATGAAATGCGAGTGCAGTGCAAGAACCCTACGTAATGTCGTTTAGTAATGAGGAGTGAATCCACATTTCATTCCACGGGAGCAGGGAAGCCATCAAGGCTTTAAAGAAATGGAGTTGAGCCTTTCAAAGGTCACTTGGATGGCTAGAGGATGTAGCTCAGGGGTAGAGAACCCATCTGAGAGATCCCTCGGGTTGCTGACTAGGGAATAACCTAGAAGTAGACAGAATGGACCCCTTTTGGCTACTACACGTCTATGTGACTCCAGAGGTTGACTGTAACCAGTGCTCCAGTTTCTCAGTCTGTAAAATACTTATTTGAGAACAAAAAAACAAAGAAATGTGGTTCTTCTTCAGCTTCACCATTCCACAGGCCTTGTGTGGCCCCCGCATCTGAGCTGAGTTCTTCTGTGGGAGCGGAAAGTAAGTGTTCAGTATCCATCTCACGGCATAGCATGGTCACCTGATACCATCTGATACCAGCTCAGCATTTTTTCTCTTCCTCTCTAAGGCTCCTCCCTGGGGCCTGGCCTCTTGTCCCTGCCCTGCTGTCTCCCCAGCTTCGAACTGTCTTTCAGGGTTTCCAGTTTGGAGGTGCTTCTGGGATGACGACGCTGGCCAGCCTGCTTCGAATCCACCCCAGCCCTGCAGCACATGCCTTCCTGAGCTCCTTCTGGGAAGGCAAATGGTATCATTAAATATTCAGTGAGCCAGCCATGAGCCAGTGGACATGCCAGAGGGAACCTGCTTCCCAACTGTGCTGAGGGAATAGCTGCCCGAGCGCTCAGTCAGGCTCCTGTGAAAAAGTTAGCTGACGCTTTTCAGGGCTCTTCCTCTGACTTGTCCACTTCACAAGTGGTCCTGGAACCTGCGGGCTTTTGTTCTGCCTGGGGAGGAGCCCTCCGCAGACCATACCCCACTAACGGCCTATCAACTTGTTTGAGTCATGTGTGACTATGCATGGAATCACAGGTGTCTGAGAAGAACGTATACGTGTGTGTTTGTAGCCTTTAATCAGACTATATTCTGTATTTACTTCAGTCCCCCCCAACCCCAGCTCACAGATGAACAGTGATACATACCCACATGCTATAAACTTTAGGCATGTACATATAACCCATTTTAACAGAGGGCCCACTTAATGCAGCACTGCTTTAAAAAGAGCCTTCTTAAATGACTACCCAATGTACACATGTGGATCGATAGCAAGACAGATAGAAGTATTGATTTTTGTTAGATACTTACATAACAATAATAAAATCTTGAAATTATATATCCTCTCCTTGTGGGAAATTCACAGGATATGTCTGCCTTCCCTATATGGAGAGCACAAAAGTTTGTCTGTGCAAGAGATTGGAAATAATAAACAAAAACACAAATAATGACCTATCACATGCTAACTTTACATATTTTGAGCATCTGATTTCACAATCTAGGCCATGAAGACTTGGGTTCTATCAATTGTAACAAGAGTGTGTGTTATACCAATACATGCTGTGTGATTGTAATCTAAATAACATTATTTGGAGTTTTTTTTTAAATTTTTTTTATTGCAACAGTGGTTCTGTATATTTAGCATTTTACCTGTTCAGATTAGCTAATTACTGAAATAGAAAGCCATTACATGGATATTGGTTAAAAATTCATTAAGCTATCCACTTCGGATTCATGTACTGCATATAAGTATAAATACCCCAGTGTAACAAAGTTGCTTATTCAAATTCAGGATGTAGTCTTATAAAGTAGTCCAGAGTAGTAGAGAGTGCATAGTAAATGAGACCCATCTCCAAACTCTGTTGGTTCACATGGAGGGGAGTGTTGAGCCTTGATTTTGGTTTTTGTTTTTCTGAATTTTTCGTTTTTGGTCACTGTATTTAATGTCTCTGTGTTGTTTCCTCATTTGCAAACAAAATGAGCCAACCCCATAGAGCTTGATAAAGAGTAAAGGAGAAAATGAATGCAGATTTCTTCACATGGTGTCTGGCACACGACACTCACTCACAGCTGGCTTTTTCCATTATGACTATGGCTACCCTGACCCCTAGCACCGACACAGCCAGAGACCACTTGATGCTCAGCATCAATTATGGGTCACAACCTCTGAACCCCAGAAATCTGCAAAAACAGAATGATTACAGATAACCAGAGACCTCACTAACAATCTTTAATGTCCTAACTTGGCCAATTTCATCTGCAACATCCAAACCATACATTTTGGTCTTTCTTTTCTTTCTTTCTTTCTTTCTTTCTTTCTTTCTTTCTTTCTTTCTTTCTTTCTTTCTTTCTTTCTTTCTTTCTT
>CABHPP010142148.1:5133-31693 GCA_902168425.1 Peromyscus attwateri | reverse complement strand
CTTTCTTTCTTTCTTTCTTTCTTTCTTTCTTTCTTTCTTTCTTTCTTCCTTCCTTCCTTCCTTCCTTCCTTCCTTCCTTCCTTCCTTCCTTCCTTTCTTTCTTTCTTTCTTTCTTTCTTTCTTTCTTTTTTTTTTTTGAGACAGGGTTTCTCTGTGTAGCTTTGCGCCTTTCCTGAAACTCACTCTGTAGCCCAGGCTGGCCTCGAACTCACAGAGATCCGCCTGCCTCCGCCTCCTGAGTGCTGGGATTAAAGGTATGCACACATTTTGGTCTTTCAACTCCCTAGCAAGGCATTGTTTTCAAACTTTCTCAGCAAACACTATGGCCTCTTTTCATTGCCAGCTGCCTCATCCTTTGTATTGTAGAGATCCTACTTCCCGGTCCTTTTAGAAATCACCCCCCTTCACATAACCTCTTGAATTTATGTATGCTGGGAAAAGTGGCCTAGCCAATGTTCTCCAATGAGCTAACATGAGGTATGTGGGTGAACAGGGAGTGTGTGTATGTGTGCATGTGTGTGCATACAAGCACAACACATGCTCAAGCATGCTCTTGGCTTCTCAGAGTCTTACTTTCTTTATGTAGAAAAGTGGGACTGTTCATTCCCATGCTAGGGGATTGTATGAGAATGGACACAAGACCATGTGTATCACAGTTACCTTGCATAGTGCATAAAGAAAAGCACGGGCTAGTGCAAAATGCAGAGTGGTTCTGCTCTAAGCAATAGATATGTGAGTAATGGGGCCATCTTCATCATCAAGTCTTTGTTTCTTAAATAAAAAGTAGCATCTTTTTCACTTGAGAAAAGTAAGTCATTTCAGCTTCTCTTGTCTCCTATGTAATCTATGTGAACTTGGGTTTCATAGTAACGTGTGATTTATTACCCAAAATGCCTTGAGCTAACATGAATATTGACCTCATTACCTAGTTATTTTGAAACTTAGATACCAGGGCTTGCTCTGTCCATCTTTGGGATTTGAGAGTGGCTATAGAGGTCTGGAAGAAAGGAGGCAGCTAAGATTAATCAACAGCCTTAAACCAACAGGTTGTCCTTGCAGAGCTAAGAAAGAGGGAAACCACACAGGGAGACAGTGACCCAGATGAAGCTGTGTCCTGTTTCCAGGACTGTGGCTTGGTGCTTACCTTCCACAGCACACACCATTCTCACTTACACTTCCCTGGAGAAGGCTACAAAACTATGTCCAGCCAACAGTAGCCACAGTTAATTCCCTGGCCAAGATCAAAAATCCTTCAGGCCCTGTCTATAAATATTTTTCTAAAGATTACTCTCTTTAATTTTCTTATTTTTTAAAACTGTTCTCGCTAGTATCAACAGGCATGATTACCCACTCACCCTTTTCGAACTCTTCCTCTGAGAATGTCCTCATGAGTATCCCTTTCTCTTCTACCCTTCTCTCATTCTTCCAAGGTTATCACTTCCAAGACAACTCTTTGATGAACAAATAAGGAAAGCAACATGCCCAATGGTTAAAGACAGATTTATGATTTAGAAAGACTTCATATTTATCTCAGTCATTGTTTCAGTCAGGATAGGTCGTGTTTGCTGTAGTAACAAATAGCACTGCATTTCCCTTTTTAAAAAAAAATCACAATAACATTCATTAGGCTTTACATTGAGTTAATGAAAGTTCAGTGACTACAGGGCTGAAGTCCTCATGTGGTGGCTCAGCAATCCAACTCGCTCTCGACCCACAGCACCTCCATGGTAGCACATACAGCCATTCTTTCTGTGGCACGAGAATCAGGCATTAAACATCACATGTCAGCTCTTAAATGTGTCATCCCAGAATTACCTTATCACTTGACGTCACAATACATTGACAAAACTGGTCACAAGACACTAATTTCAAAGAGAGATGGAAAATGTAATTTCTTACTTATCCAGGAAGAGAATAGAAAACATTGGTGATTACTGGTTTGACTACCACGAGTACTTACAAGCTGTTTGATCTTGGGCAAATTGCTTAGTTCCTCTCTATAAAATGGGGAAAGCAGTAATACCTTCACAATAGTGAAATTAAATGAGATCAAGTACGTGCTTGGCATTGTACCTAGCACACTGTATGCACACAAGAAGAAGTAAGTAGCATTATCAAATACAGAATGATTTACACACCTTTTGCTTGCTTGGAAACCAGGGAGATGAGGATATAAGGGATTGAAAGGAAAGGCCAAACAGCCATCCTTAAATCCATTTTTTAACTACTAGGCATCCACAGAGGGCTAGGTCCTAAAGATTGGGTATGAGTGGCTAGTCTTTAGACTCAAAAGCACTGGGTTTGAGCAAATCACATGGTACCCTGTTATGACAATTTAGTATGAATGATTCTTTGTTAACTGCCTATTATATCACTCAAGAAACTTATAGAAGCCAGGTGACATATACACTCAGTAGTTTCTAATACACTATTTACAGATAAGTAGGTAGGAAAAAGAACTGATAGGAAGTTTTGAGTCACCCAAAAAGGTCCCATTAGGAAGCTGATAATCTTTAGACCTGAAGAAACAAAAGGAGGAAGTGTGATGTCTTAGGGGAAGTGTCCAACAGAAGTATAAGTCAGTGGGAGGTAGTCACTGCCAGAACTCTGACAAGTCAGGCAGAGAAAAGCAGGAATAAATAATTCAATCTCTTTTCTCCCTCCTTTTTATCTCTACAGCGCAAACCCAGCTGAAGCTACAAGACCAGGGGACTCTGAAGGTTCTGGATCCCAGAGATCAACCTCCAAGGCAAAGAGGTCATCCAGATTGGGAACAAGTGATATCCTTGTATCCCTTCTTCCCACTTCGACCCTTCTCAGCTGTCTCCTCCCCTCTCTCCTCCTTTTCTTTCCTTGGTTTTTCTTCTCCTAGATCAACTGAGCATCTCTCAAGATATAAATTGCTGCCCAAATGGAGGAAGCGCAAGTCATAGTACTTCCGCTCACCCTGTGGAATAAGCAACTCATACCCACCAGCCTTGGGTGTTCCTGGAGTGTGTCACACTCCCCTTCTGCTGCTTCTCCTGCTACTTTGAACCGAAGTGCAAACCACTGTCTCCCGCTGGCTCTGCGATGGTGCTGAAGGTTTTGCCGCTGTTTTCTGCCCAGTGCCTGTCCTCAGGTTGCTTGCTAGTCTTGTTTCTCACTCCAGTGTTCACCTTATAGCTCATGTGCCGTAGGTCGAGCTGACTCACGCCTTGCTCCGATGTAAGACATATAACCCAGGCTTATACCAAACATCGCATCTCATCAGCTGTTACAGTTAGTTCAGAGGTGGATGTGTGACCAAGGCAACCACACTGTTAGATTTTTATATCACGAAAATATCACGAGACTGTGATACCAGAAATGCTGGTACAGGGACCGGTTTCCCTCTACACTGGAAGACATTATGACTGATTGTCTCTGCATCAGCCATTTTTTCCCCCCAGGTAACTGTCTAAGCCAAGATTTCTCAAACTTAGCACCACTGACAACTTTTGACAAGGTAGTTCTTTGGAGTCGAGTGGGGGAGATGGTCTTACACTGTGAGATGTTGAGAAACAGCCTTGTCCTCTGTCCACTAGATGCCAATAGCATTTAGCTCTACAGTTGAGAATAAATAATGTCTCTTGTGTTCTTAGCCCCCTTGGAGCAGTGTCTCATTAAACAAACAAACAACCCAAAAACCCAAAAACCACTGCTGGTCTAAGCCTAAGCTGACCCTGGAAATTTTATCTTACTTCAATGGTTGGTTGAGAAATGGCCATGAACTACAATTCTATCCCATATGGGACGTGAAATCTCCTAGCAATTCTGCCTTGGTGACTTTTCTATTGCTGTGACAAAACACTATGACCAAGGCAACTTATAAAAGAAAACATTTAGGGGCTGAAGAGATGGCTCAGTGGTTAAGAGCATCAGCTGCTCTTCTAGAGGACCCAAGTTCAATTCCCAGCAACCACATGGTGGCTCACAACCATTTCTAGTGGAATCTGATTCTGGCATAAAGTCGTACATGCAGACAGAGCTCTCATATACATAAAATAAATAAGCATTCCTTAGTCGTCCCCCCCCCACCCCATACTTTTCCCAAATATAACAAATTACTTCTGCCTAGAATAAAATATATACCTTGAGTTTGGACACATAGTATGATTTCAAATTCTACTGCACCATGGTAGAGATTGCCTGAGTCAAGCATGTTTTCATGTTGAATCAGATTGCACCCACAAAGGTAAAGAGCAAAAAGAAATTTAAATACATCTTTCCCGAATGTCTCGCTCTACAGAGGAAACTGAAGCCCAGAAAGACTGATTCCTAAAGCCCTGTAGTTGCTGAGTAACAGATCCAGGGCCAGAAGCCACATCTCCTAACTGTTCTGCCTTTGACCGTGATTCTTCCCATCCCCTGCATAATACCCATTTTCTAAAAAGGCCGTAACGAAGCTGAGAAATCGTCCTAGATTTCCTGAGGTTACTATTCTAGAACTCAGATCTTACTAAGGACTGGCACTGAGGTGAATGCAAGCTTCAAATTCTTCCCGGAGTAGCTATATCTGCAGCCTGGGGAGGCCCTGGGATGAGCAAGACCACAACCCTCCTCTGGGACAGAAGGCCAGTCTCGATAGGTTGGACCAGCAGCCTGCTTTCTGTTAGGCTGAGTCCAGGCAGTTGGATGCCAGAAGGGTAGAAAAGCCAGAGATGGCACGGGAGGAGAACGGGCCTCCCACTGGCAGGAGACACAGTATCTTTTGTGGCACCAAAATGGAATCCAAATTTAAAGCTGACACACAGGTGGAGTGGGAAGGCTTCCGTGGTCTGATGGGTTCTCTGAGGCTCTGCCAACCTAAAAATATCGACACTACCCACCTACCTAGGACATCCTTCCCTTCCTACCAGGCCTCCAGTTCCTACCATTGGAGCTGCTAAGGTCTCAGAGGACAAAGGATGGGGCATGGTTCCCAGCAGGTCACCATTAAAAATTTCCTGGGAGTGAGAGAGAGGCGCATGAGCGGGCCTCTTTTAGCACAAAGAGCTAGTTCTGTAAGAAGCTCAGAGCAAACAGGAGTGGCCTGCTCTGCAATTTTGCTTCCTACTGAGACACCAGTCACTCAATTCATTCATGCTTCTGTGACCAGGGGCTTGCAGCAATTAGGTAGTAGGCTTCGAAGAAAAAGAAGCAGGACTACAAGAAAAGCCCTGGATTTTGCCTCTGCTCTGTAGTCAGTCCTGTTTAGGTTTGACTCTTCCCTGGGGGGAATCTGAGTGCAAGGGAGAGAGAGAGAGAGTGTGTGAGCTGTTCCGATGCACCAGACAGCGTGGAGTTAGGTGATCCCCAAACGTGGCTGGCCATGCTAAGTGTTGTTCTTTCCTGGGATTTTCTCTGCTTCCTCCTCTCACCCCTTGGCAAATTCCAGAAGGAAATACAAAAACCAGATTTGTCAGGGTCTGCCATGCAACTAAGAAGTAGAGGGGCCGGGTGAGGGTGATGGTGATGGCACACACCTTTAATCCCAGCACTGGGGAGGCAGAGGCAGGTGGATCTCTGTGAGTTCGAGGCCAGCCTGGTCTACAAAGTGAGTTCCAGGACAGCCAGAGCTATAACACGGAGAAATCCTGTCTTGAAAAAAAAAAAAGGAGAGATGAAATATTGGGGGATGTGGGAAGGTGACGGAGGAGAATCATAACCCTGTTGATTCGTTCTGTCCACCGTGTTCCAGCAGGCGTGAGCTTCTTTAGCTCTGTTGTGAGAGGCTGGAAAGGAGGAGAGAGATGGACAGAGTGGGTCAGAGGGGAGCACTCACTGACGGAAAAGTCCTGCGGAGCGGCAGGGTGATTAATGATCTCAGACTTCGAGAGTAGACAATGGCCAGAGGAGAGGAGGGTAGTGTTGATGGGGTTGGGAATTGTGTTAAGGATTTATACCCTCTGGTGTGAAGGGGAAGCTGTCTGAATACTCAAGAAGACTGTGGACTGGGATCAGGGTGAGTACCTTGATTTTGACCAAGTCATCCACTCATTTATTAGCCAGGTATGCATGGACAGGATTGCAGAACCCAACTGAAAAGATTGATTAATGTCAAGCCGTTCTGTGATTGTCTTATCTGAGCCAGACATACCTCAGTCGTGAGGGGAGGGAGAAAAGCTTGCCCTTGAAGCAAATGGATGCTCTCATTGTCAATTGCGCTGGCAAAAATTTAATTGTATGCTGGCTCTAAGGATGTAAAGAAGATATGTAGGTCATCTCTTCAGCTAATGCCCCAAGGCCAAGACAGGCCTGGGATAGATCCAGCGTGAGTACATTGAGGCAACAGGAGGGCTGTCCTTTGTCAAGCCAAGGCAGGTTGGCAGTGAGGCAAGGAATCTGATCCCAAGGTTGAGCCCGATCTGATGTGGGATGGTAGTTTTAGGAATTTGTAGTTTCCATCATTTTCTTTATTAACCCAGGCTTAGAGAAAAGTTCCCCTGCCATCTACAACTGGGCCACAGTGACACTGAGGTGGCTGAGGGAAGAGACCTACTTGGGATCAAGTAACAGAGCAGCGAGCAGTGTCCATTCCCCGAGGACATCTAAGTACAGTCAGTAGCAATTGTAGGGCAGCTGTGCCCAGGGGCACAGCCCTGAGGGTTGACGGATGAGGTAGTGACTGGGAGGAAAAGCAGTGAAGCAGCCTCACAAACTTCTTCCTAGACAAGTGTGAGGCAGAGCTCTAGGAAGCTCTCTGAAATGGCACGAAGGTCTCAGGAGGTAAGGGTCTTAGGTCACTGTGGTTGGAGTTCCCCTTTCCTATACATCAAGGATGTCCAGAGCAACCTGGCATTATATTGAGCTTAGTGAGAAAGATGATGGGTTAGTCCTCATTCTTGATCCTTCCCTTCATAGAGTGACTTGGCCCTGTCCCCCCAGGTGTCTGAAACCAGGAGCCCCTGAGTCTTGGGCTCAGAGGGACTGCCTGCTTTCCTATGCGTTGTTGGTGTGGCCAAGCCCAGGGCTGAGTGCTTTGTAAGGTTCAAGACTATTTGGATCAACACTCTGATCTCCCAGACTCCGAGATACCTAAGTGTCAGGATCTGCTGGGGAGGAGGGGGATCAGATGGGTCTCTTGGTAAAGGGAGTACTTCCTGAAAGTTGATAGCAGAACATCACCAACATTCAGAGGCTATTACACATTGAGTCTAAAAATGTCCCCTGAAGGCTTCAAGATAAAACCTTGAAGGCTTTGTCTCCAGAGGTTATTGAATAATGGGGGCTTTAACGTTATCAGTGGATTAATCCATAGTAAATGGGCTTTTAGGAGGCAATGCCTAGTTGGAAGAAGCAGGCCACTAGGCTGTGCCTGAAAGAGTTTATCTTATTTCTAGACCTTTCATACACACCTTTTCTGTTTTCTGACTGCCACAAGGTGAACCACTTAGGTCTTCCACAGAGGTCCCCTCCATGAGGTTCCT
Source organism: Peromyscus attwateri (assembly GCA_902168425.1). Lineage (NCBI taxonomy): Eukaryota > Metazoa > Chordata > Mammalia > Rodentia > Cricetidae > Peromyscus > Peromyscus attwateri. The sequence goes on along the minus strand of CABHPP010142148.1, from coordinate 24,263 downwards.
CCTCACCATTCATGAGCCCAGAGGCAACGGAGCCAAGTTTCATGAACTATGCCCTCTCAAGCTGTGAGCCAGAAAAAGCCTTTCCTTAAGTTGATTTTCTCAGGTATTCTGTCTCAGTTACAGGAAGGATGACCGACAAAATCTGAGAAAAAGGAAATGATCCTGTGGCTGAGATTCATACTAAACACCAAGATCCAAGCCCTGGTTCTAGCTCTGTGGTCACAGGCACATTGTGGAACCTCTCAAAATTCTATTGTCTTGTTTCTAAAATAAAGACATTGATGGCATGTGCTCACAGGGAGCCAAGATTAAGTTAGGAGAGTCAGTGTCGAAGGCTCAACTCTATATATGGTGCCTTTAAAATGCTCCATGGATTACCATTAGAAATGGTAATTAGAAAGCTTTTTATCTCAAAACTTTTGGAGTAAGGGTTGGTTTGCCTCTTCTTCTGCCTCAAAGTATATGCACACCCTGTTGGATTGATTCTTTTCTTTTTTCTTTTTCTTTTTTTCTTTTCTTTTTTTTTTTTTGAGACGGGGTCTCATTCTGTAGTGCTGGTTAACCTCAAACTCACAGAGATTCACTTGTCTCAGCCTCCAAGTGCTTGGATTAGAGACATTAGCCACCATGCATGACAAGATTTAATAGTGTCTGTGATCATCAACTGTGGTAGTTTGAATGTAATTGGCCCCCATAATCTCATAGGAAGTGGCACTATTAGGAGGTGTGGCTTTGTTGGAGTGGGTATGACCTTGTTAGAGGAAGCATGTCACTGTGGGGTCGGGCTTTGAGGTTTCCTGTGCTCAGAATACTGCCCAGTGTCTCAGCTGATTTCCTGTTGCCTGCAAGATGTAGGACTCTCAGCTACTTCTCCAGCACCATGTCTGCCTGCACCCCACCATGATAATAATGGACTGAAGCTCTGAACTGTAAGCGAGCCACCCCAATTAATTTTTTTCCTTTATAAGAGTTGCCATGGTCATGATGTCTCTTCACAGCAATAAGAACCCTAACTAAGACACCAAGGGATGAGAATATGCTGGGTCAATGTTCTCGTTCTCCCATTTCTCTGAACTCTAGTGCCTTTACCCGCATCTCAAAGAGTAATATGATTCTGTTATGATACTCTAGGAAACATGTGATGATCCGGTTTTCTGTTGTCACATGACAAACTACCCCTAAAATCTAATACCTTAAGCCAACAATTGCAAATGTTCCATCTCGTGAGTTTATGGGTCACAGATTTGTAAAGGGCTCCGCTGACTGATCCTTCTACTCCACTTCCTGTTGACAGAGGTTAGGTGGTGTTCTTCAGTTGACATACTGTGAGAGAGAATCCAAGGTGGCTTCATTCACATGTTTAATTCCTTGGTACAAATGGCTGGGATTCGGGGCTCAGCTAGCATCATCAAGTATTTACACATAGCCTGTCCAGCATGGTAGTTTAAGGTAGTCAGGTTGCTTACATGAAGACCTGGAACTTCATGAGCCTGTGCAGTAAGAGTGTTACTCAGCTTCAGGATCCAGGACATCAGTCCTACCATATGCCTCTGGTCAGTCACTAAAGTCACTAAAGCCACACAGATTTTAAGAGAAAGAACATGAGACTGTCAAAGAACAACAAAGAATTTGAAGCTATTGGTTAATCTTCCAGCGGTAACAGGAACATGCAGGCCAATACTTTTGATGTAAAGAGGGGAAACTTAACTATGGGAGTGGAGGGGTAGGAAAGATTCATGTGTTTATATCCTTTACAAATGCAGAAATTCTTTTTTTTTTCTTTTTTTTTTTTTTAAGATGGGGGTTGGGGAATTTAGCTCAGTGGTAGAGCGCTTGCCTAGCAAGCACAAGGCCCTGGGTTCGGTCCTCAGCTCTGGGGAAAAAAAAAAGAAAGAAAGAAAGAAAAAAGATGAACTTTATTTGACTAACAAGATGACTTGGCAGTTAAGAGCACTTGCTGTTCTTGCAGAGGACCTGGGTTCGGTTCCCAGCACCCGTATAGTGGTTCACAACCATCTATAACTTTTTTTTTAAGATTTATTTATTATGCATACAGTGTTCTGCCTGCATACGAGAAGAGGGCGCCAGATCTCATTACAGAGGGTTGTGAGTCACCATGTGGTTGCTGGGAATTGAACTCAGGACCTCTGGAAGAACAGCCAGTGCTCTTAACCACTGAGCCATCTCTCCGGCCTCATCTATAACTCTTGTTCCAGGGGGTTTGATGCCCTCTTTTGACATCTGCTGGTATCAAGCATGCATGTGGTACATATACATTCAGGCTGCCAAAACACTAAGACACATAAAGTAAAAAATAAATAAATCTTTAAAAAATAAGCACATAAACTTTATTATTAAAAACTTACAAATAAAAAGAAGTTCCTGAAAGAAACCAGAAAGGCAAATGTTAAGATCTTTGTATATCAAAAATTACTGTTAAAAAAATGGAAATAAAACAGTGGTGGTGAGCTTATCTACTGTGTACAAGATCCTGGGCTCAATCCATTACCTAAAATAGAAACAAGCAACCAAAAAAAATTGTCAACTTAAAAGGAAGTTCAGAGAGATAGGCCCTTCAATGAGAAACATATCCAGGGAGCAAATTACGGTAAGGTGCAGTTTGGACAACCACAGAAGGGGTTTCTAGGGGAAACTTTGGGGATAAAGGGAAGCCATGGTTTCCTTTTCTTTCCTTTTCTTTTTTTGGGGGGACATGGCTTTTCACAACATGGTTTCACTATGTAGCCTAGAACTCCCTCTGTAAACCAGGGTGGCCTCGAACTCACAGAGATCCACCTGCCTCTGCCTCCCTAGGGCTGGGATCAAAGGCCTGTGCCACTGCCACTACCACCACACAGCAAGCCATAGTTTTCTAAAAGCAAAGTTCCTCGTTTTGTTTTGAGAGTGGGAGGACATCAGTTACCCCTAGGGGCTGATCACAGGAGCTGACATCATTTCCCCAGCTGAGGCAGTCAACTGTTTCTGCATATCTGGCTAGCTGTCCTTGTGACTCACGCTGAAACTGCATTTTGATGGATGGTATTAGGACCGTTCCTGTGGTCAAGAAAGTCTTGTATGATGGGACTGGAGAGATGACTCAGAGGTCAAGAGCACCTGCTGCTCTTGCAGTGGACCTGGGTTCGGCACTTATGGTGGCTCACAACCATCTGTAACTCCAGTTCTAGAGGACACAACATCTTCTTCTGGCCTCTTTGGGTACTACATGAACATGGTATGCATACATACATGTAGGCAAAACACTCAGATAAAATAAATGACCATAGTAAAAATAAGAAAAGAAAACCTTCTTGAAGATCTTCCTGTCCTCCTGGTTCTCTTTAGTCAGGATTTGATAAAGATGACTCTAATTATATTCTGACAATCTCAGCAGTATATAAACAGCTACAGCATATTAGAGGTTATATATCCATAAATCAGAGAATTAGTACAAATCAATAAGAAAAATTCCGTAGGAAAATTAAACAAATTAGTTGAAGAAACAATTCCCTGAACAAGAAATTTACTGACTTATAAATGTGTAGAAACATTCAAATTTTCTCTAAAACTAGAAACTAAAAATACCTGAAGATACATATCAATTCCTTCATATTAGGCTAATAAAAAATGCTCTACTAAATATTGACACAGAGGCTGGAGGGGTAGGTATTCTCAGTTAACATCCTGAAAATCAGCTTGATAAAGTTTATCAAAAACTTTTTTTTTTCCCCCGAGACAGGGTTTCTCTGTGTAGCTTTGGAGCCTGTCCTGGAACTCACTCTGTAGCCCAGGCTGGCCTTGAATTCACAGAGATCCACCTGCCTCTGCCTCCCCAGTACTGGAATTAAAGGCATGTGCCACCACTGTCCGGCTTCAAAAACTTTTAAAAGTCATATCCTTTTCCTTTTTTTCTTGTTGAGAAAGGATCTGTCCTCACAGCCCTGACTGTCCTGGAACTATGTAGACCAGACTGGCCTTGAACTTACAGAGATCCTCCTGCCTTTGCCTCCTGAGTGCTGGAATTAAAGGTGTACACCACCGGGCCCAGCTTAAAAGGTCATATTCTTTAATCCTACTTGAGGAAATCTATCTCAAGGAGATGGTTATTGACATACACATATATTTAAACATAAAGATATTTATTTCAGTATTGTGCAACCTAATGACAACAAAAAGTAAATCTAGCAACTTAAGCAAAGACTTCTTGAATAAATTATAAATCTTCACATAGAAAATATTATACAGCCATCAAAAATAAGGAAAACATCTTTCTTGTCATGGAAAATTTTACAATGTATCATTAAAGGAAAAGTGTTTAATATGATTCCATTTGTCAAGAAAAAGTATAAATTTACATAGAAAGCAACATTGGTGCTAGACAAATATCATTACTTTATTCATTGCTACTTGAATGTAAATAAATAAATGTGCCAATTATTTCAATGTGACTACCATGGCCTGAATTGTGTCCCTCCAAAAGAGACTGGAGTCCAATCCGTAGTTTCTGTGAATGATTTATTTAGAAATAGGCTCTTTATGGATGATTAAATGAAAAGGGGGTCATGAGGGTAGGCTCTAATCCATTGTCCTTATTATAAAAGGGGAAAGTGGACCAGGGATCGGAGGAATGTCTTAGGAAAATGAAGACAGAGATGTGCAGATGAAGTAGAAGCAAAGTGTGATGCTCTTTCTTATGTATTGATTTGATGAGATCTAGAATCACCTGGGAGGTGAGCCTCTGGACATGCCCATGGGAGATTATCTTAAGTTAATTAAAGTGGGAAAAATCCACCCACTGTGGGTAGCACCATCCCCTAGGTGGGTTGTATGAAAAGGAGAAAGTGAGGTGAGCACAAGTATTCATCACTCTCTGTCTCTTGACTGTGGAGTAGATACGGTGTGATTAGCTTCCTTGGGTTTCTGCTACTGTGATTTCCCCACCATGGTGGACTAACCTTAAATTGTGAGCAAAATAAACTCTTTAAGTTACTTCTGTCAGGGTATTTTTATCATAGCAACGGATGAAATAACTTAGACACCAAGGAATGCCATTGGAAGGACAAAGATTGTAGGAAGCTGGGGGAAAGGCAGGAAGCACATTCTTCTTCCAGTCACTGAGAAGGAACCAGCCCTGCCTCGTATTTCTGGCCTCTAAATCCTGAGACAATAAATTTTTGACATTTGAGCCACACTCACTTTCTGGAAAGATCCAGCAGACTAATACAGATTTATGACTTTGGTCACCAGATAAGGATGCCTGGCTCACACCTGGTATAATCAGTCTTCTTGGAACTGGGCATGAAAAGACTGGACCAGCAAGACTGAAAAATCAAGGTGGTCCCAAGGCAGCCATGAGCACAGGTGAATTGAGAGAGCTGGAGAAGTCCATCTACAGGGAGCAGACTGGAGCAGAGCAAAAGTGAAAGCCCAGCTGCAGGAGGGAGATCCTAAGCCTAGAGCCAGAGAGAAGTTTTAGACTTAGAGTCTCTTGGAGTTTAGCTTCCTTAATGCCCAGAGGCACTTTGTGCTTTGCAATTCTCCCTAGGGTCTGCAGCCTTTGATAAATACCCACTTTGTCTGGGTCAGCCAGAGTCATTTCCATTCCTTACAACTCAAAAAGGATTAATTAGGGCAGAGAGGAAGGAGATAGGGAAAGTAACATTGGATCTTTCCAGGTAACAGTTCTAATTTCATGCTAAACCTTTTCCTAGGTTCTACTGTTTCTACAAGGAAACCAATAAGGTATTCAATGGAGTAAGCTAACTAGACTAGTTCATATTCTTTCTTTCTTTCTTTCTTTCTTTTTCAGAAATAGTTATTGAGAGCTTCCTGTATGTTTTATGCTGTCTGGACCCTAAGAAAGCAATGAAGAAAACACTTGAGAACTTTGTCCCGGGGGCAATGATAAGGAAGACCAAGTAAACTATAAAGTATGTTAATTGATGTGAAAGGTCATGGAAAAAAACAAAGCAAGGGGGTTGATGGGATTTCCAGGTCAGGGAGATGGCTTCCCTTTTAAGAGAGATATCAAGAAGGCTTTGTTAAGATGTAATTTAAACCGGGTGGTGGTCACACACACCTTTAATCCCAGCACTTAGGAGGCAGAGCCAGGCAGATCTCTGTGAGTTCGAGGCCAGCCTGGTCTACGGAGCAAGATCCAGGACAGGCACCAAAACTACACAGAGAGACCCTGTCTCGAAAAACAAAAACAAACCCCAAAAAAAGATATAATTTGAACCAAGAAATGGAAGAGTTGAAGGCAGCAAGTCATTTGAATATGTGGGAGAAGAGTGGTCCCGGAAAGAGACCCACAGCTGCAGAGCATCCGAGGCAGGAGCATGGCTAGCATGTTCCAGAAAAGGCAGGGTGGTGGGGGACTCTAAGCACAATGAGAGAAAGGAAACAAGCCTGCAAGACGTAGGGAGAGGAGGGCGGCAAGCCGACCATCTGGAGGCTTGAAGGTCATTTTGAGGACTTTGGTTTTTTGAGTATTTATCTGTTGGAGTATAACAAAAAATTTCAAAACTTGGTGGATGTGTATTACCTCATGGCTTCGGTGGTTCAGAGTCTCTCAGATGGTAACCAAGATGTCGGCAGGGGCTTTATTCATCTGAGAGCTCTTGGCTAAGGCCAGAGGACCTGCTTCCAAGATGGCACACTCAACTCCTCGGCCTGGCAAGCCGGTGCTGGGCATTGGCAGGAGACAGCTCTCACCACATGGCCCTCCCGGCAGGTAATATAAGAGATTTCACCAGCAGACCAAGTTCCCTCTTTAGTGAGTGATCCGAGAGAGAATAAAATGGAAGCCTCAATGCCTTTCATGACCTCGACTTAGAAGTCATATGTGACGCAGGATGTTTTGCGATATTTGATTGGTGACTGAAGCTAGTCCTACCCAGAATAAGAAGTAAACAAACAAGCGTATGGCTACCAAGCAGCCAGAGTCATTAGGGGCCCCTTTGGAGTATGATTATCACAGTTATTCTGGTATGATGATAGATTTCATGTAGGTCAAGAGAGAAAATTCGCTGAGTTCAATTGCTTCCCTTTACAGAGTTTATCTACAAACAACCAAATTCGGAAACTCAGCATTTCTCCAACTTTGACTTCTAAGGAGCCTAACCTATGGTGGTTGTCTTTAGGCCACACAGACCTGCTTCTGAGATGTGGCTTGCTCCCAGAATGAGAGACTCTTATTGAAGATCTTATAAGCAGCACACACCAATTTTAGTTGGCCTGAGATCAAATCAATAGAATTTTCTGGAAGTTGTCTACGGTGTGTCACAGAAACTGTGGAAAGACTGAATTTACCCAACCTCAAGAAAGGCGGGAAACAGGCTGTCTCTAGAGACTTCAGAGCCTGAGGCTCTTCTCTAGGTACCATTCCTGGGACTCTGTTACCACCCACCCTTCCTCCTGCCGAGGTTTACATAGGTTTGTTCCCCACAGGCTTGTATGCTGGAGTCATGGTGCCTGAGGTAATAATATTGAGATATAGAACTTCGAAGGGGGAGGTTCTAGCGGGAAGCAAATAGGTCATTGGGGGCGTGGCCTTCAGAAGGGACCCGGCTTCTCTCACTGGAGGGAATTAATATTCAAAGAATTGGATTGGTTTCGGCGGGTGGGGCACAGACTGTCATTAAAAAAAAAAGTTCCATTTTCTTGGTTTTCTCTCTTGCTTCCTCTCCTGCCACGTGGTACCACCCTCCTCCTCTTCCTGTCTGTCTGTCTGTCTCTCCTCTGTGATAGTTAATCTTTTTTTTTTTTTTTCCGGAGCTGAGGACCGAACCCAGGGCCTTGCGCTTGCTAGGCAAGCGCTCTACCACTGAGCTAAATCCCCAACCCGTGATAGTTAATCTTGAATGGCACCTTGAGAGGATTTAGAATCATCATGGAAACAGATTTCTGGACAGGTCTGTATGAGATTATCTAGATTAGGTTAGCTGAGGCGGGAACTCACCCTAAACATAGGAAATATCGTTTCATGAGCTGGAGTTTTGGAATTAGTAAAAAGGAGAAATGGAATGAGCTTAGGCATCCATTACTCTCTGTTTCTGATGGTGGATTCAATGTGACCATCTGCCTCCTGATCCTGCTGTCCTGCCTTCTCTTCCAAGACAGAGTGTCCCTAATACACCCTTAGCCCCAGCTCGTGACACGTTCACCATGAGACCCTCATCAGAAACTAATGCTGGTGTTATGCTCTTAAAGTAAACTTCTATTTATTCTATTTTAATAGCCTCCCTAGCCAGATGGTGGTGCCACACACCTTTAAGCCTAGCACTCAGGAGGCAGAGGCAGGTAGATCTCGGATCTCTGTGAGTTCGAGGCCAGCCTGGTCTACAGAGTGAGTTCCAGGACAGCCAGGGCTATACAGAGAAGCCCTGTCTTGAAGAACAAAACAAACCAACGAACAAAAATAAAATATCTAGTCTTGGGTGCTTTCTGAAAGCAACACAAAACAGACTAAGACACCATCCATCATTCCTTTCAAAATGTCAAGGTTCTGTGTGAGAGTGTGTAATTGAGACCCCACTCGACCTAGATCAGTGACCTATGGGTGGAGGGGAGGTGGACTCGTACTCTCCTTTAAGGGTTATATTAAGGAAGTTCCCAGACAGAAGAGAGTCGGGGGCTGAGCGGCCAGCCAAGAAATGTCTTCTATAAAGCTCATAGGCATATTATGCTTAAATGATCATTGTTAAGCTTTGTTATGAGATAGCTTTGCTCTTTGTATTAACATGTACGTGCGTGTATTTATTTTTACATAAAACTATTTTATTATCATACCTAACACAAATGAACAAAAACGTCATATCATTTGTTATCCATTCAAATTTAAGATTTCCCGATTATGTCACAGCATATTTTTTAATTTAATTTAGCTTCATTCCCATTTTCAATTTCACCTAGCACCAGATCACTCCCTAGGAGGTATTTTGTCTCAAATGATGTGCAGGGGACTCACTCTTGGCAAGAAGATGGGACCCCAGATACCTGGATCTTTAGCCATCTGTGAGACAGTCTTACAGGTGATTTACTCTACACAACTTTAAAACGTCCCATCAGATACTTGCAAAGGTGAAAAACTCCTTCCTCAGAGCTTTAGAATGTCTCTTCATTTCTGGGACGGCGAAACAGCTGAGTGGGTGAGGCCCTTACCCACCAGCCTGACAACCTGAGCTCAACCCTGGAACCCACATCTAGGTGGAAGGAGAGTACTGACCCCCACAAGGCTGTTCTCTGACAGCTACTGCATGCATGTGCCCATACACATACATTATCCATGCACACAATAATAATACAATTTAAAAAAATTAAAAATAATATGTCTTCATTTCATATGTAAACAGGACTATATATGTGTATATGTTGTCTGAGACACATATGCATGAACGTATGCATATTCATATGCATGTGGGCATATCTGTGTACATGTATGTACATGTTTGCTTGTACATGTTAAATCTAGAGGTTGACATTGAGTGTCTTTTTTTGTTTGTTTGTTTGGTTTTTTTTTGCCTTCCGAGACAGGTTTTCTCTGTGTAACAGCTCTGGCTGTCCTAGAACTCACTTTATAGACCAGCCTCAAATTCACAGAGATCCTCCTGCCTCTGCCTCCTGAATGCTGGGATTAAAGGCGTGTGCCACCCTTGCTTGGCCTGAGTGTCCTCTATTAGCATACTCCACTTCATTTTTGTCTATTTTAGTTACTGAAGCAGAGCAGCTTGCTGACTTGGCTAATCTAGCTTAGCCAGTTGGCCCCAAGGACACCCTAGTTTTGCCTCCCGAGCATTGGGGTTACAGCCGAGCTACCATGCCTGCCCGGCTTTTACATGGGTTCTAGGAATCCGAACTCTGGTGTTTGCGCTATTTGGAAAGAAAGTACCTTAGCCACTGAGCCATCTCCACGGCCTCGTAAGCAGAGCTTTTTAAATGTGATTTTTATTATATGCTCAATGTATAAAACTGAAAGTTCTTAGTAAGTTGCTTCGTTCAGCTCTTTGTCTGAGCTGTTCACCATTCTGGAAAATCACATCCCCGACAGCTATGCTGCTCACGGTAGTTGAGTCTCCAATATGCTTATATGAGTCTTTATTTGTAGCTGTCTCGTTCATAGTGATTTTACTTGTAGGACATCGTATCTGACTGTTATGTCATGCAATTTAATATTTTAATTATTATTAATTTAATATTATTATTAATTATATTAATATTATTATTAATAATTTAATAAACCTCCCCGGGTTGCTACCTATTTAAATATACCCCCAAAGTTTGACCCCCTAGCCTCTTCTTAGCCTCTGCCTCTCTCAGCTCTTTGTTTAATCACGCCCAAACACCCAAAACTCTAGCTGCACATCCCTTAACATCCCGGCATCCAGGTTTGTGTAGAATGGGCCAAGAGGTGACTATAGGTTCCCTGGGCAGCCCAAATAGTTAGAAAAAAAGAATGAGGAATGTCCCTGTGGGTCACAGCAAAATGGGTCACAGCAAAATGGGGCCCAGGAGGAACAACCGTCTAGTGGCCTCACAGAAGCGTCACTGTGGCGGTCACGGCTGCCACTGTCATCCATGGGGAGGCTTTTCACTTGCAGTTCTCCATTGCAATTTGTTCCCTGAGCACCTCCACTAAGCCAGCAGTTGTTTAAGGCATTTCTGAGCTTCCTGCTGCACCCCAGCATCTTAATTTCACAGGTGTCAAAGCAGTCTATGAGAAGGTCAGACACTAAGAGATCATCCTAGAATCTCCACTCAGCTTCCATTAAAGGCTACAGGGTCCTTTCTAAGTCCAGGCAGGTATCCTGTTTCTGTTCTGTCGATTTTTTTTTTTTTTAAATGTCTGTGAAGACTTGGGAAAGAAGGGGGCCAGAAAGAGCTCTGGCCAGATGGCAGGGTAATAAATGGCTCTGATGTAATAATTTGTTGCTCTCCTCTTAATTAAAAGGCTCTCCCCTAAATGATTGGCTGATCACACAAAAAGCACACACTGGTTGGGTGAGGCCCAGAGGCCCAGGGAAATCTAACCTGGGAGAAGCTGGATAAAGAGGCATCAGATGGTGAGACGATGCCCACCCTGTGCACGCCAGGACCTCTGCACAGCTGATGAGTTGGATCCTTGGGAAAGTGACTCTTTTCTGGAGCCCCGACTTTGTCTGGAACCTCACTCAAGTCACTGGCTTTTTTTTTTTTTTTTTTTAATTCCCAAGATCAAGCTATCAATATTATTGTGGCTTTGTACTCAACTGCTGTAAAGACCCAATTGACCTTTGGGAGTTTTCAGATGGCCTTTGAACCATCTGAACCATTTGAACCATCTGAGTTTGAATGTGTGATATATCACTTGATATATGGGAAGGCAGGGGGAGACTTGGTTAGGGAACCATTACTCCAAACATGGTGTTATCAATATCTGCAGTTATAATCAAATGACACTATTTGATAAGCTCCCCACTTCTCCTGAACCAGCTGCAATGTCTCAGTCCCTGTGACTAAAATCTACTTGGCAGAAACGAACATACTGGGGTGTATTTTCAAAGTCTCAGGTGTAATTAGGGCACGCTATTGATAAAGTGCTAGCTGAAGACAGAGTTTGCGGTGGCTCATGGGGGGCTGGTTGTGTTAATATGGAGACTCTCCTTCATTGCAAGTGAGAGTTAAACAGAGATACCCAATTCCATCACATATTGTGTTATTCTATTTATTATTTATTTATTTATTTATTTATTTATTTATTTATTCATTTATTTTTGGTTTTTTTGAGACAAGGTTTCTTTGCAAAACAGTCCTGGCTGTCCTGGAACTCTCTCTGTAGACCTGGCTGGCCTCGAACTCACAGAGATCAGCGTGGCTCTGCCTCCCAAGTGCTGGGATTAAAGGCGTGCGCCACCACCGCCCAGCTTCCATCACATTTTATCGAGAGACTTGTCCGGCTCTCTTTCCCTAGCTCAGCCTTGTTGATAGGGTGCCAAAGATCTTGTCATCTAGGAAAACAGCCTGCCAGTCCATCAAGTTCTGACAAACAGTAAGCTCTCAAACTAAAGGTGTAGCTCAGGGGTAGAGTGCTTGCTTAGTATGCAGCTCAGGGTTTGTCCTTAGAGCCATGAAATAATAGTAATAATAATACTGTTTTAAATATTGTTTCATTCACTTAAGCAAGTTTTCCTCAGCATTTGCACTTGTATCAGATTGAATATTCTTGTATAACCACCATTCTCCCTACTGCTTTTGGGTGTCAAATCCCCTCTTAAGCTTCAAAGTCCAGCTAAGACAGTATTTCATCAGCTTAAACTTGTTCCACAGTCCCTGTGTACTCATGATCAGAGCTCCTCAAATCCCCATAGCAATTTGTCCATCGTTCTTTGTGGATTTTTTTTGAGACAACACTTTCACTTATATACAAATAGAGGAGGATGGGGCCTATAGAAAGTTGGTGAGGTCCCTGAGAGAGAAGCGTGGGATTGCCTATTTTAAATGGGAGCAGGGTAGGGACAGGTGGGTGTTTACTTCCATAATCCAGAAATAGAGACTGGTGCCAGAAATCTAAAAGGCTTTGGGTGTTTGCTGGAATGTGTATCGTTATTCACATAGGGTTAGGGAAGAGTAAGCCCACTTTTTCTAAAGCTTACAGAAGAGAAAATAAAATTAAAACTCAAATAATACCGAACTGATTGCAAAGAGGGGGCTGATTTCCTGGAAGCCAGTGCTGAGGACCAAGGAAGTGATCAGAAGGGACGCTAACACTCTTTCCCAAATGGAGCTGAGAGCCAGTGGTTTTCTATTATTGCATCCAGGAGTGGGAGGTCCTTTCCTGTAAGCTACCTAGAAAGCATTTCTGCTCTTCACTGCTCTATTAGGATAATTTACATTTATGATGAATGGAACCATTCCTTCCCGAATTAGTCTGAGTGGCTCCATCAAGTGCAGATGTGAACAGTTCTGTTTGCTGCAGAAAGCAGTGTTGCACCATTACCGCCCTGACATCTGAACCTGCATCTTGGAGCTGCCTCTGGTGGCTTCCTCCATGGGTCTTTCTTCAGTGGACAGAACAGATCTGAGCTTGCAGAGCATCTGGAGTGGACCCTAACTAAGCAGAATCTTCTGAGAGGGAGAAATGAAATGCTGGTGTTAGGAAGAGAAGGAGTTACCTTCCCCCAAGATCCGTAGAATCCCACATTTGGGTGGGGGTTAGTTGATGTCTGAGTTACAGTGGAGACAGGGTGCAGCTCCTAAAACCTCCCTTGCTCTTGAAATTTCTCAACAGACTGGCCTCTTGTTTATAGCTATTGAGAACTGAGCTCTAAACTGGTGTGGTGGCACAAGCCTTTAATCCCAGCAGGCAGAGGCAGGCAAAGTTCTGTGAGTTCAAGACCTGCCTGGTCTACTTGGTGAGTTCCAGGCCAGGCAGGTATACACAGTGATGCCTTGTCTCAAACAGCAACAAAAAGAGTTGAGCTCAGAACGGGGAGCACTTCAACACAGAGCAAATCATTTATAATATGCCTTAGTCTACGCTACAGGGAGGTGAGATGTAGATGAACAGAGAAAAGGGGAAGGATAAAACGTTAATAAATGTAAAAAAGAGGCAAAGCATAAAGGACCAAGGAGAGAGGGATCCTGAGAGAAGCACTTTGTGTGTGGGGTGGGATGGGGGTGGGGCACCACAGAAGGACACAGGTGGGCATCCATGGGCCCCCTTGTGGTCTCCGGGGATGTTGTAATTGGCCAATAATTTCTAGTCTCATGTTATATTTTCAATTCACATCAGATACAAACTGGGAAATCTCTTAGGGAATTTCTTATAGAAATAATGGATAATCCTATCAAATGCTGGGGGCTCACCTCTCTTGTAGCATCCACAGAGCAGCATACTAGGTCAGCAGGAGGAACGGGGATATCTACGATCTAGTTTAGACTCCACCGTTCTCTCTATGCTTGAACAAGCTACTTGCCTTCATTCTGTCTTCATTTTCCCTGAATAGCCACGAGAAGGACATCGTTTTCCTGATTTCTATGTCTGTAAAGAAGCTGCCTAATGTTGGGAAAAAGAACAATCCGTAAGAAAGTCAGCGCGCTACCTCAACTTCCTAAGGCAATCTCACATCTGTCACCGTCAGTGGGAGAGCTAGCTACATGCTTGGAGGACAGCTCGCAGCCCAGGGCCAATGCCGTAGGATCCAGGCGTACAGTCAGACTTTCTGGGATGGAGCAATGGTGCCTGAGTCTCTCATTCAATCCCCGTTATGAGATGTCAAGAGGTAGGATTGTCAAGAGGTGAACGGGGCTCTCTCCCCTTCTGGGTAGAATCACCCATGCGTGGGATTAATGGGCTAGCAGGTTACCTGGAGGGCAGATCTGCTGTAAAAGCCATTTGGTCTGGGTTTCTCTTGACCCCTGCCTGTCTCCAAGGAGAAATTCTGACCCCTGTACACAGGCTGCCCCGTCACCTCAGTACTCTGTCAACCAGAAGGCCCTCACTAGCGGTGGACCTGTACTGTGCAATGCCATCCTCTGAGCATAGCCCTGCCATTACTGTCTTTTTTTTTTTTAAAAAAAAACTTTATTTTATATGCACTGGTGTGAAGGTGTCAGATCCTGGAGATCTGAACTTACAGACGGTTGTGAGCTGCCATGTGGGTGCTGGGAATTGAAGCCGGGTCCTCTGGAAGAGCAGCCAGTGCTCTTAACCATTGAGCCATCTCTCCAGCCCTGCCGTTACTGTCTTTATCAAGGCAGCCATGATCACTCATGAGAGACCCACACGAGCTCTAGTCTGTTGATGCTCCCTCAAAGAAGGAGGGAGTAGGGAGAGGCATTAGACTTGCTCCTGAGATTTCAGCCACCCCTTCCGGCATCCCACTCCCAACTGTATATAATCCTGTGCCAGGGAGGCTAGAATAGCCAGGAAGTAGAAGGTTACGTGAAGGGAGAGGACTCCGGCTCTGCAGCTTTGGGGAAGTCAATCACCCACTGTGGAGTGAGGCTTTCGGGTTAGGCAGGTGTTTAGGCACCACTCATATTCCTGTAAGTAGACCTCTTTCCTTTGACCTTTGCCCCGTCTTAGTGGATAAGGTTTGTTCACATCTCCTCAGGAGAAGTAAGGCAGCAGCAGCCTGCCTCTGCTTCTGGGGCACAGTGCTTGCCTGCTGTCCTCCACTGCTGTCCTCCTTCGGGGTCCACGCCATCTTTCCCAGTCACCCTGAACTGGTCCTCTCTGCAGTCTCGGCCTGTTCAGGTCCTTCATGATCCAGCGTCTCTCCCCGGCCTGTTCAGGTCCTTCAGGATTCTCAGTCTTCAGTTTCCTCCTCCTCCTCCTCCTCCTCCTCCTCCTCCTCCTCCTCCTCCTTTCTTTCTGCTCCGCCCCCTCCGCTAGACCTGGAATTTTATGAGGAGAGTGTCTCATCCTTTGACTCTTCCGGCTGCAGTCCTGATGCTTCACCCATGGTGTAGCCCTGGAGTTTTCCTCAAGCCAAGATGTGAATGAATGGATTTTTTTTTTTTTAAAGTGAAAGTGGCAATATTGGAGGACCAGAAAAAGTGACATTTTACAAGTGGAAGAAAATTGGAGCAGGGTGTCGAGGGGGATGCTTTTGGCAAACGATGTGTAACGTTGTCCCAGAAAAGGGGGGGAGGGGGGAAGTGCCAGATTTGAGAGGGAGGCTTGTGAAGTAATTCTAGCTAGGAAGCCCAAACAGCCAGAGCGATGAAGATGCTGGGAGGGGCCCCCCGAACAGCAGCCACGGGAATGAGCACTGTACAGAGCCTGCAGCAGGTCCTGACATTATTCCACTTTCGAGTTCGGGGGAGGGGGCTGGGGGAGGCAAACAGGAGCGGAACTGCCAGCCTCGGTAATTAAGTCCACCAGAACGGAACAACCGCTAAGGAAGGTGAATTTCTTGCCTTATAAACCTCCCCAGTGCTCCTCTGTGCTTTGGATATGCAAATGCCTTTGCCAACCCGCAGCACCCTAGGAACGAGCGAGCGGCCTCCTCACAGACCCAAACCCTTGCGTCTGCGCCTGCATCTCATAGCAGTGCTCTTGGTGTGATTAACCTGAGTGGTGGCGTGCCCTTGAGGCGGCTGTCAAAAAATCCTCCCCAAAGACTGCCAAGCCCTGTTCTAGGGCACTGGAGGTGGGGGGGAGGGAAGCCCAGCATTTACATCACCAGCAGGAGGCTCCCCAGGGAGACTTTAATCTCGTTTAGGTGTCCAGACACAGGCCATTAGGCAAGGGAAGGCATGCAGTGACCATTTGTACATCTAATTAAGTCCTAGAAAGAGCCCTGCTAAGGCACCTGCCTCTGGCCTGGTTAATCAGGCCCAGCTGACCTTTCTGGGCTTCTGTGTCTTCACCCCTAAGGGAGGAGACGGATACCTTCTAAAGCCCCTTCTGATTTCACCTTAAGGGTCAAGAAATGAAAATTACAGAGATTCCCTGGAAACGTATCTGTAATACCGCTCCTAGGTTTTCAGGTCCCTGGAGTATACAGGGGGAGAAATTAATAATTACAGACTGGAACGAACGTGAAGTAGACACAGCATGTGCCCTCTAGGGACCCAGAGTCCAGGACAACCCGGAGAGGATATAGAATCCCAAAGGACTTGGGCTAAACCACAGAGTGACAAACATGTCTTCAGATCCTTTTGTGATTGATGCCGTTTTGTGCCTGTTTTTCATAGTAAGCAAATGTTTCACTAGTCAACAGAGGGAAGAAAGGAAGGGAGGAATGTAGGGACAGTGGACAGAAGGGGCAGAGGGCAGAGGGAGAAGGCTAGCAAGAGAGGTAGGGGCCACTGATCTCTGCATATAAACACCAGACTGAGTTTGGTTAATTTATGCCCCTCTCCTTCTGTGATGGTTAATCTTGATTGCCAACTTGCTGGAATTTAGGATCACCATGGAAACAAATCGCAGGGCAAGTCTGCGAGGGAGTTTCTATATTCGGTGAAATGAGGTGGGAAGACTCCCCCTAAATGTGGGTAGCGCCGGTCTAGGCATTGATCCTGGACTAAATGAAAAGGAGAAAGTGGCCTGAGCATCTGAATTCACCGCCCTGTTTCCTGGCTGCAGATGCGATGGGACTGGCTGTCTCAAGCTCCTGCAACCACACTTTCCCACAGTGGTGGACTCCACCCTCAACTAGGAGACAAAATAAACCGTGCTTTCCTTAGGTCACATTTGTTAGGCATCTTGTCACAGCAATGAAGGAAGTAATTAATAAACCTTGGCTCCATAATAAACAATGCACTAGAGAGCTAAGTGCCATTCATAAGGGTAGCAGAATCAAGATTTGAGAATAACAAGACTGGGAATATAGCTCAGTGGTAGAGCACTTATCTAGCATGTATGAGGCCCTGGATTCAATTCCCCATTCCACCAAATGAGTGCATTAATGTCATGGGGAAAACATTCCCCAGCAGGAACAACTCAGGGAGGAAAGACGTATCTTAGATCACAGTTTCAGAGGGTTCAGTACATCGTAGTGGGGTGTGGGGAGGGTTTGGCACATCAGCTCATCATGGTGGCAAGAATATATAGTAGAGGATGCTCACATCACAGCAGACTGGAAAGCAAAGAGTGTGACAGGAACCACCAAGAGCCTCCTATAACCTTCAAATCCCTCCCTTAGTGATCCAGTTCTGCCAGTCAGGTCCCACCTCCACAGCTTCTCAAAATATCAACATCCATGAGGAATGAGCACTCAGAACATCAGACCTCTGGGGGACATTTCAAAAATACAATAGCAAGATCAAGGCCACTCTAGAAGTTGTGTGGCGGAAGCCAAGGAATAGTCTACTGTTAAAGATGACACTGGGCTGCACAATGCCCCCATCCCCTGCATCCTCTTCTCTTGTATGGATCCCTCAAGATTAAACGCTTGGGCTGGAGAGATGGTACAGTGGTCCAAGTTCAGTTCCCAGAACTCACATACCCCCTACACACACACACACACACACACACACACACACACACACTTAAAAAAATAGGGGCTGGAGGGATGACTCTCGCTAAAAACACTTGCTGCTATTGCAGGGGACCCAGATTGGATTCCCAGCGCTCACATGGTGAGCCACACCCTCATTTGGAACAAAATCATGTTTTCTCTCTTGTAGTAGGACAGGCCCATAGGGTAGAGGAAATTGGCTCAAACCAATTGCCAAGGCATGCACAAAATGTACTTCCTTATGAGCCAGCCTGGATCTGCCTGAGGGCCTAGCAACAGGCGCTGTCAGAATTCCTGATCACACCCAGCCAATGAGAGGCAACCACGCAATGCCACCAGATTGGGACATAGCCTTGGTGCTGGGAAGAGGGTATATAAGGTCTTCCCTGTTACTGAATAAACGAGTCTGCTGTTTGCCTTCCACCTGACTCCCAGTGTCTGTATCATTGATGCCACACCTTCCCACTCCTCCCCCTGAGAGAGTCGTTTAGGATTAAGCAACACTCTCTTCGGTGGCAATGAGACTACATTAACAGTCCACTATGCTGTGCCCTCTACAAAGTCAGGCTGCTGGGGGGGCAAACACGAGCTGGAAAATCCATGCTCTGCTTTAAGGCTTAGAACAAGGCTCCTTGTGGGTGGGTGGAGTGTGTCCCCCACACAGGTAGCTATTATAGAATGAGCTGTGTCCCTCCAAAATTCACATGTCCAAGGTTTGGCCCTCAATACGATGGTACTTGGAGATTAGACCTAGAAAGAGACCTTTAAAGTTAAGTGAGGTCATAAGGGTGATGATTTAAGAGTACTAGAGTCGGGCTAGAGAGATGGCTCAGAGGTTAAGAGCACTGGCTGCTCTTCCAGAGGTCCTGAGTTCAATTCCCAGCAACCACATGGTGGCTCACAACCATCTGTAATGAGATCTGGTGCCCTCTTCTGTCATGCAGGCATACATGCAGGCAAACACTGTATACATAATAAATAAATCTTTAAAAAAAAAAAAAAGAGTACTAGAGTCTATGAAGTACATAATAAATAAATACATAATATGTATTTACTAGAGTCTATGGAATAGTACTAGAGTCTATGAAATACATAATAGAGTCTATGAAGTCTAAGAAGTAGCCTCAGGGGCTGGGCTGTCGTGGTGCACACCTTTAATCCTAGCACTGTGGGGTGGGGTGGGGGGGG